>PVJL010006855.1:0-85888 GCA_004026885.1 Lyroderma lyra | reverse complement strand
GCCCCCTCCCCACCTCCTCCCTGCCCCTCCCTCCTCCTCTCGCTCTCCTAAATCTGCACCACCACTCTGGGAGGCGAGTATGGCCATTATTCCCATTTCACAGAGGAGGAAAGCTGAGGTTCCAAGAGATGGCGTCATCGGTCTAAGGTGTTCAAGGTCTAGGGAGCACTCAAAAAAGCATGCGTTGAATGAACGCACAGACCACGTTCTTTCTGGTCTCCCATCGTGTGCATCCTCGTGTGACGTTTTCTCCAGTAGCCTTTTGGCTTGAGAGTATTCTTCTGTAATTAAGTCATGACTCAATCATCACCTCCAAAAAATGTCCCAGGAATACAAAATGCAAACAAGTGTCCAGACGAGGGAATGCCTGTGCCACTTTATTTACCCCTCAACACAAAAGCGACTTAAAAGATTGTGCCCGACAGGGAATCGAAGTGGGGGTGCACAGACGCACGTGGAACGCGGGTTCTGACGTTTCCATCGAGGAGCCCCCCGGGAGTCCGGGTGACGTGTGGACTGTGTCGGTGCTGCTGTTCACCGTGCCTGGAGGAGAAGGCCTGCAGAAACGGGTCGCTGGAGCGTGGGGGGCCCCGCTTCCCAGGTCTGCGGCACTCACCAGCTCAGCTGGCCGATGCGAACAGCCGACTGGGTCCTCAAGGACACGGGGTGTTCTCGAAACATTTAAGCCAAAGTTTAGTTGTGTTCTTGTAATTACACTAGTCAAAAAGAATAGTACAAATAATAATTTAAGGTAATGAATGAATAGTCGCTAAACTACTATTTCCTTGGGCAGTGATTGGGTCTTATTCAAATTTCCAGTATTATCTTAAATGAATTAATAATTCAATCAGTTTTCACACACTGAATGCACAAGTGTACCTAACCCCTAGAACTAGCACCCCAGAAAGCCCCTCCATGCCCACTTCTAGATACCTTCTGCCCAACAATAACTACTGCCCTGATTTCCAACAGCAAAGATTAATTTTCATGTTTTTTTGTATTTTATGTAAATAGAACCATACCATGTGTACTCTTTTGGCCACATACTACAGTAAGGAAATAAATAAATTTCCAGTATTATTTGAGAAGATGAACACAAATGCTTGGCACACAATGTGCATTAAGGATATTCTTGATGAATTACGTTGAATTGCATCAACCTTGCAGATGGCAGAGTGCGCAGAGATGGGCGGCAAACGGTGCACATCGCCTTCGGATTTCTTCTAGAACAGAGCACAGAACGCGCACACGAGGAGGCTGTGCTCGTGAACACTCTAATTCGTGATTGAATTCGAAATGGATTATTAATCCCTGAGGACAATCCACACCCAGGGCTGTCTGTCACTGCAGAGGAGAAAGAGGCATCTTCCTAAATTGTGTCCTTTCTCCCCCTCTTCAAGTCTTTGCTGTTGCAGCTCTTTGGGGCCGTGGTTCTAATTCTCCTTCTACCCCTGATTTACTGTTTGACCTCAAAATGAGTCACTTAATCTCAGTTAACGGCCTGAGTTTGCCCTTCACTGAGAGCCAAGGGGCCTGGGTGTAAGGGCAGCAAACATCAGACCCCAAACCTCGGGCGCGTTGTCCAGTACCATCCATCAGGCCTGGAAGGCTAACAGAAATGAATCACAGACATAACGTCCCACTCAAATGCCCTCATCTCTGCCCAGATCAGCCCTTGGAGGTCACTGGGGCGCTGTGCAATGTAGTAAGGGGAGAAAGCTGGGGCTGGTTTCCCCAAAAGAAGAAGGAGAAGGCACCCCAGCCAGAGAGGGCCACAAGGAGAAAGCCCAGCTCGCTGGCCAGAGTGACTGTGATCTCCTGACCGACAACTTGCCACCTTGGAAAAGAACGAACTGGCCTCTGCTCCTGAAAAATAAATACGCTCCAGCCCTCGGTATTTGAAGGTAAGTGAAATAAGATGCAGGTTCACAGAATAAATCACTGATGCCGTAATTATTCGCGTTTCTCCAGGGTTGCCACTTGCTTTCCTCAAGTTCTAAGCACTCCCCAGAGACTTTACACAAGCCTCACTTTAACGACTAGATCTGCATATGGGACCTCAGTAGCAGTTGGAGAGAGAGGACCACACGGCTCATCACCCAGAGTGATGGGTCCCGGATGAACTGCACAAGTAGAGGCTGCGAGTCACCCCACAAGGCTGCAGGCACTCTCCTGGGGCCCAAGCCTGAGTCTCCCGGGAGGAAACCCATGCACGGGGTGAAAATCCCTGCGGGAAGCATCTAGAAGGGTCCGGGGTGGATGACTCACCTCTACTACAACAGAGCTTAGAGCACGTCATGGTGTCTCTGTCGTGGGCACGGTGCCCTGACGTTCTCCCAGGGGCACAGGTCCAAACATGACCGGGAAGCACCGCATTGCCCGCTTCCTCTCCCCGTGCTGGCTGAGGGGATCGGACCTCTGACTCGGGCTGCTCTGTGGCAGGCCCGCGCGGGGACCCCCACCGGCACCGGGACAGTGGCTTTGGGTCCCCGCCCACCCACCTCCTCACACCATCTGTGCACTTACTGGGTGACAACCAGAATGGACGGCCGCTCGGGCCACACGTGTGCTTGCAGGGGCTGTGAATCTCGCATGTCACATTCCCGAGGGGCTGATGACATGGGGTGTCCACCCAGCCGGGTTTGGCTTCTTTGTGATAACAGTAGTCGATACATTTGTTTTCCTGTGACAGGACTCACATGCTCCATGGTTCACAGTAGAACTCAACAAATATTCAAAATGATAAAACACTGAAATTGGAAGTAATGAATAGACTAGAAACTGCTATTTCTCAATGTTTAGAGGGGAAAATAAAGCCATTAAAGAGTCTATCTGAAAACAATATACTGTTTAAAAGACCAACCCAGTCCAATTAGAGTCTCAGTTAACCGGTGCATGGCGGATACGTGTACGCAGACTCTCCGTTAACCAGAACTCAAGCAACTGGCGAAAAACTAGGTGTTGCCAGTAACTTGAGTCCCGGTTAAGGGACAGTCTACTGTATTCCAACTGAACCGTATCCAGCCCCGGGACCGGGATACCCTCAGTGGTCCCCTTCCAATAGTAAAACCCCACAAGTAGCACTATGGGTGAGGTTCTTATTCCAGTCATTGGTCACAGTCCGCTGCAAAGCGGGTCTTCGTGGTCTCAGGCACAAGGGCCGTGAGGAGCTCCTCCGAGTTACTGTTTGAGGGGATTAAGGTCAGATCCCACTTATTTCCTCATCAACTTGTTCTTCATAGTGCACTTGTTTAAGGAAGTAATGGAAGGGTGCCAGTTGTCTTCTGTCATACTTGATCATGGGATAAAGGACCAGGGTTTTTGAAACAGATGCGTGTACTTCGTGGGTTAATGCCACTGAACACTGACAGCTCTTGATTTGCCTTAATGGTTAAGTTTCTCGTGTCGTTCAAGTGCAGCGCTACTACTTGGGTTTGGCACGCCCCCATTCGTCTTCCTTTTGGTAAATAGCATCTGGACGTTTTTGAGGGGGGGACCATCCGTCCCTCACCTTGAAGATAGAGGTGAAGGCGATGACCGTATCCAGAGATGGTCCCGGCCAGCGGGGAGATGTTTTAATGCAAAAGGAGTTAGGGGGCAGGGGGAAGAGCTTCGGTTTGGAATGAGGCCCTGGGACACCGTGGACAGATGTCACTGCAGTCTTGAGACTTGGTTCTGACGGGGCAGCGTTCAGAGCAGTAGAAGGGCCGAGGGAGCAAGCGTAGGGACTTAGGACGGAGCAGTGAGTAGCTCAGCCCGGCTGCCCCCAGGAGGGGGGCAGTGGGTATCGGACGTCATTATCTGAGGTGAACTGGGGGGAAGCCATGATGCCCAACAGCGCAGTGTGGCAGATGATGGTCGCTATGGCTTTGGCTTGCAGTAAGCTTGCATGCTTTTTCGTGCCACTCTTCCATATTTCTTTGGGGCGGTCCTTCCCTATGGTCTGGGGGTGTCATGGTCCTGGTGACTCTGTGAAAATGGGGTTAGTCACTCTCTCCACCTTCAAAGGTCTGAGTGTAGGTAACCAAGGACCTCGGTGTCTGGTCACAGGTGTTGTTTAGAGAGGGACACCTTACCTGGGCAGGAGCACTCTGAATTGTCACAGGATTTGTGTACGGACGCTTTCTTCATGGCGTTTGCTGAGCTGGGAAGACGTGGCGTGGGGCAGTCACCAGTGGCCCTGCCCACCTCATCGTGACAGCCAGCGCGTGGAAGGGAGCTTCGCGGAGCCCAGCAGCGGGGACTGCTGAAGGGACAGGCACAGCCCTCTCCATCACCAGATGGTGGTCCGTCCCGCCAGTGACGTGGAAACCAAACAAATGTTTCCTGGGCTTTCCCTAGCTTAAGGTTGGTTGCTGACACTTTCATCTGAAAGACACGTAACTGATATAAGAGGCTCGGATTCCACAGATCAAAGTGTCCCGAGTTGGTTGTCTTTGATCACTGGTCCTAGAGGCCCTTCAAGCAAAGGAAATCTGTGGGAAAGCTGGCTTAGGAACGCTGTCTTCCGTCGCCTCCTCTGTGACTCCTCAGCACATGAGCATATTACACGCTCCAAGAACCTTCCCGTGAAGTGACCGGGCACCATGCTAGAAGCCTCCCATCGGTCTCCCCGCCATGCTGTCCCCAGGCTGCTCCGCGCGCCGGGGGGCTGCCCACACCTTGATCTCGGGCTTTCAGAACTGTATGACGGTCGCGTGCTGTTGCCTTAGCCACACAGCCTGTGACACTTGGCTATGGTAGCCCTGAGCAGAGGAGCACAAGCACCTTAGGAACCAGAGCCCTAACTTGGAGCCCCATCAAGTAGGGTCCCAGTCGCAGATCCACACTCGTTTATGTCACGTCTGCCAAGTCACTTTACTTCTCCGAGGCTCACCGGCCTCCTCGGTCAGGTGGAGGTGATAATGTCTACTTTGGAAGGTCGCTTAAGGGACAGACCGAAGATGATACACTGACAGGCCAGGCGCAGAGCTTGACACAGTTAAAGTGTTCGGGAAGTGCTAGGTCCCCCAGTGATCATTTTGTGTCACACATGGGGGACAGGGGCTGAGGCAGGCAAATGTCCAAACCCACACAGTTAAGTAGCACACGTGTGCGGAAGCTGCAGACACACTCGCCCCCGCAGGGGCGCTGCGTGCCACCATCCAGGCTGGGACAGCGCGCGGCGGCGGCGTGAAGCAGCTGGCTCGGGTGTGCTCTTCGCTTACGGCGATGCTGCAGCTGGGGCCCCGGCTTGCCGGAGCAGGACCTTCCTGTTTATTTCTATCCCCAAGTAGCTGAGGTGAGTCACATCTTAAAGCCAACCATGTCCCCTCTGTGGCACAACGTTAAATTTCTTTGCTTGAGAAGGTGTGACTCCTACCCCTTATCTGTGTAAGAGACTGTAACTAAGAGCACTGATCGATGAGCAGCATTGGCAGGCTCAGCCCACGAGCACACCGGGACTCTGAAGGCACAGACGTTCTGTGCACGCTGTCACCAGGGGAGGCTCGAGCGCACGGCGCTCCCGAACGCAGGCTCCTCGCCGCGCACGGCTCCTGGCCGCCCCGGTGGCAGCTCGGCCCTTCTCGTGTGGAAATGGTTGGGCGTGAGCCTCCTGGGGAGCGATTGCTTTCCTCACAGGCAACCCTGGAGGGCGCACCCCACCCTGCCCCACAGCCCCGCCGACGCCCGTAAGGCCACGCGGATCAGCGGTGACATCACACCGCCTTCCTTACGGAATCGATAGCCGCTGACTGGCTTCTCGGGCCTCACCCTGCTGCTCGTCAAACCGTCTTTCAACACGTTGAGAAATCAATCATGAGCTGAAGTGGGGGACCAGGGAGGCTTCCTCCCACCCTGTTTCAGTCGCCGGAGGGGGGCCCGGTGAGAGTACCGCTTTGAGGGTGGCGGGTTCCGGAGGAGGTGGCCCCGGGCGAGTGCACACCGGGCCGGCAGCTTCGGGCGCTCCGCGCTCCTGCCCGGCCGGTCACGTCGGAGATGCCTAATGTCCACGTTGCAGAGGGGACTGAAATCCCTTCTCTTGAAACAGAAACGTAGAAGCCCTTATTTCTGGGAGAAAGCTGTCGGGAAGTTAAACTAGAATCCACTTGGGACTGGTGAGCCTCATTTCTTATGTTTGAGGACGGGGTCCCCCGTCTCTTAGCAACCGTGCTTCTTTGTCAGATCCACGCGTGATTCTGAAGCCGAGAGAATGGGAAACAGGAATCTTCAAAGACAGAAGAGAGGGGTCCTCGGGCTCAGAGCCAGCCTTCGCTCGCACGTCTCCTCCCAGGACGGTGGGAAGGTCCCCGGGTCACAGGGTTGGGGGCAGGGAAGCCTGTGTGCACCCCTTCATCCGCCACAGTTGCAAAAACACCCGCCTGTGTTTCCAGGTTTGACAGCGGTCCCATCAGCCAGTCCTGTCTTCTCCTCTCCAAGAGCTGTCCAGAAAGTCCCCAGCCATGCAATGTGAAAACAGAGGCATTTACGGCTGGGCTTTCTGGACGGCCCTCGTATAATCCTACAAAGACGGCCCCTGTCGACAACAGCACGGGACCCGCTGTGCCCTGCCCCCTGCACGTGTTCTGTTTCTGGTCTCAAAATGGGTGACGATGGGCTGGTCCCCTTCATTGCTAGGTGCTAGGTGGTGGGCTGCGGGCAGGAGCGGGAGGGGGAGGCAGGGGAGAGTCTTTCAGCTTCAGAAAACCCTTCTTCTCCAGCAGAAGTTCCAGGCTTGACTGTCATCAGCTTTAGGGGTCTGCACGGGGCCCTAGGGGATTCCTGAATCCCTTGTGGTCCTCTCAGAAACGTCTAAACAACCCAGACCCAGATACTCCGAGTCCAGCCAGAAAGACAGGCGGGTACAAATTAATGAAGATGAATGTCATCTCGCTATTCTTACGAGTCAAGTAGTATGCTCTGGGGAGCACAGAGGCGGGCGTGGAACCTGAGGCATTCAACAGGGCTCCACATTAATAAAACTACCTGCCTAAAGGAGCACCATGGGTTTAAGCCAGTAAGATTTCATCCAGGTGATTAAATGACCCGCTCTCAGAATCATAAAGGATTGGAGCAGGAAGCAGCGTTAGAGGTTCAGCCTTGGCATCCCTGAGCATGTGAGCAGAAGGCCCACAGGGAGTTTCTGGCATCTTCTGACCTGCCCAGTGCACTTTTCCAAACAACTCGACAGTTAAATTATAAATGGAAAGAAAAGATGGGTGTCGTGTTGTCTCCAACCTTGTCAGGAGGGACCACATCCCAAATATATTTCCTATGTGATCGGTCACTGCTGGACCCTGATGTACTTCTTCCAGGATTCCAGAGGAAATAGCAAGGCCCAGGAGAAAGACAGAGTGGAGAAGAGGCGAAGCGGGCCAGATACATCTGGGAGGTGCCCACTGTATCAAGCAAGTAAGACAGACACAAATTCACATGAGAATCCTGAAGAGACGCAGTTGAGATTCCCAAAGAGAGGGCATCTACTGGTCTAGACGCTTCCTTCTCCAACTGTTGTCTGGGACCAGCAATATCAGAAGGTATGGGAGCTTTCTGGACACCCCGGGACCCAGGCCCCACCTCAGCCCCCTGAGTCCAACTCCGCCCTCCTACAAGACCCCCAGGCCATCTGTGAGCACCCAGCGTTTGAGAGCAAACACCAAGTTGCTTCCTTGGGCTTTCCACCCCGACTAGTTAAAGGCGCATGAGCACTAGCAGAAATTGAAAACCGATGAATGAAATGTGCATGGCCACACAGAGGAGGGTCCGTAAGGAAGCGCAGGAGAGGACCACACCCAGGTCACAGAGATCTACTTCCTGAGCAGAGCATCTCCCTGTGGGAACTATTTTCCCCTGAGCCTTAATGAACTGTTTTGATTTGCACATGACATTGCGAAGGCTCCCGTGTTTGCAATCAGGTGGGGCAGAGTGGTCAGAGGAGCTGCTGCCCAAGGGGCAGGAGAGTTACCTGTGCCCAAGTGTCTATTTCTCCCCGCTGAGAGATGAACCCCCTTTTTTAAGAACATATGAGTGTAGGCTGCTGCCTAATGAAATTCCTGGCAAACCATTCAAATCTTTTTTAAAAATCGTTTTAAGGAATAAATGTAAAAACGAGATGGCAAGCAAGCAGAAGTGGAATGATGGCTGACTTCATGCAGGATGGGTTTCACACGGGTAGTTGGTTCACAGATTTCCCGAGGCCCGGGAGGGACCACGGCGGGAGTCCCCCCCGGACGGGCCTCTGTGAACCCGCACAGCTTAAAGCCTCTGAATCCCGATTAGGCAGCTTGAACCAACTGACATGCACAAAAGCAACCGCGAGGCTTCTCCCATGGGGAGCCAGAGAAGTGGAAAATATTTCAAGCCGTTTGGGCATGCTTGCATAATCCTTGTGTGGAAATTCCTGCACGAACAATTTGCAATTAAAGTGAAAGTGAGTGAAAATGGAATGACCTCTCATTTCCACAACAACGACTGCGCTTTGTCGCTGTGCGAACAGGATTTACATCTGACCCACACACGATGGCAAAGGAACCCCAAATCCCCGACTCGCCACATTCCGGGCGGTATCGTGTCCACCAGGAAGCACGATGACAACCCTTAGCTGAGACGAACGACGGGACTGCGTGAAATGTAGGCAAGTCAACAGCCCGGCGAGGACAGAAAAGCACGTTCTCAGGCCAAATCAGAGATGCACAGTCCCACTCTCTGTAGCGGACGTGGTCTTCCCGTCGGACCCCAATTCAGCGTTCGCTGCTGCAGAGCTGGGGTTGAGGATCAGTCTGACGGAAGCTTCCTTAGGAAAGTCACTCTGCGAGATGGCAGAGTATGTGATGTGTTGTACAACAAAATACGCGTTCCTCTGCACGTGATGCCGCGAGCCGCGTTCTTCTCTTCCCTTAGCTGGATGATAAGAGATCACCGCTACCTGGAAAAGTTTTGGGAATCGCCCTGCTCATCTCATCGTGCCGTGATGCTCCCGGACGTTTCTGAGAGGCCATCGGATAGCTACAGCTTTCCTCTGAGATTGTGTAAACCCTCTGATTCATGTGTAGCGTGTTTATGTCAGTGGATGACCACAAATACCCACCCAAAGGAGCCTTCCGGGATTGGATCACCTCCGTATGCCAAACACGGCAAGCAGAACTGGGGGACCCCCGAGCGAAGATGAGGAGTTGATGAACGGACATTGCAAACTGAACGGAGGCTGCAGCCCATACAGCCAGGGCCCAGGGCACTTTCAGGAAGGTCAAGACCGTCGGTGCCCAAGCGGTGGTACGCGTACCCCCAGGGTACGTGCTGGGCCGCAGGGACGCGCGAAAAATCGCATACACAGGTGATCCAAAAACACCCAATCAAGGACCCAGAGGGACACGGGGAGGCAGCTGAGCGGTAATGCTGAAGCGCCACGCGGGCCACCGGCATCTGAATTACTCCGATTTCACAGGAGAAACAGACCCCGAGCAGCCAAGGACCTTTCCCAAGGTCACTGAGGCAGCAGCTAGCCTTGAACACCAATCTTCCGGCCCCAGCCCGCCGGCCTGTGCCCCACACCCCGCCGCACTGGGGAGCCCTCCGTCACTGCACAGCACCCGCAAGTGGGGAGGCGAGAACGTCAACAAAGACACCGTCTGCCTTCTCGTTCTTACCGAAGTGTCACCGTTTTCTACTCTCGGTGGCAACACTAGAATCGCTCCCCGTCCGGTACCCCACAGCCCGGAGAACAAATCCCCCATCACAATGGGGTGACGTTAACGGTCAAAGATGGTGGTAGAAAAGGGGTGAGGACCTGCAGTGCCATCATAGCCCCTTGAAATATTACGATTTAAAGAAAAACGCTGGCCCGGAACCACCCTACGGAGCCGGGTAAGGTGGGCTTGGAGGAGAGAGGGCTCGGGGACACCTTCAGCGCTGCCTGCACTGTGGGAGGGGCGCGAGTGGAAATGGGCGACACTTGTCCCCGTGACCTAAGGAAGTAGTCGGGAGCCAGTCAGGGAGGCAGGCGGGAGGAACTCGAGTTCAAGGTGCTGAAGCCGAATCGCCCTACAGAACACCTTGCAGAGAGAACGAGGCGGCTGGCTGCAGCAGGTTTGCCGGTTCGGGAAGGAGAGCCCCCCGACGTCCTTCCCAAAGGGAAGGGGTGCTGAGCAGTGCAGTTATTCTAAGAGGCCTGGAGCTTCGTGGGCACAAGCTGCTGTCAACGAAATGAAAAATACGTGTGGCAAGTGTGTGCGTACATGTGACTCCTTTCCGAATTCTGTGGACGCTAGCACGACGACGGAGTTCGAACTGGTCGTGAATGTCACTGAGTTTATACAAGGCGCTGGCTAGTTTGCATTTTCTCAAAGTGCGGATAGTAAAACGACAGCTACCATCCCTGAAGTTTCCTTTCTAAGGTCAAGGGGGTCCCTCATCCCCAAATGCGTAGGTTAGCAGCCACCTAACGAGCGCGTCTTTGAAGCCCTCCCCTATGTGAGATAGGACTTCGCGCCCCCGAGGGGCCCTGAGGGCCCCAGCTGGAGTCCGGGAAACGTCCAGCCCAGCCCTGGCTGGCAGTCACCTGCAGCCCGTGACACTTCCGCACACGTACACCCATAAACACGCTCAGAGATGCCACATAACGGGACAGTCACCCCGGTGGCCCATCAAAATCGTGTTTTAGAGACCCATCGTTTTCCATCCCGTAAGCCGACACTTCTCTGTCTGCTGCTCCAAAGAGCGAGGGAACATGCTTGCCACTGTGTGTATTTCAGCAGTCACCCCATTTTTGTCATTTCCAAATCTCTTAACCCCGCCCTTTCTCAGTTGCCTTCAATCTTGAAGTACCTGGTTCCTAGTCTTTGCAATTAATTGGCTCATGAAATGCTTTGTGTTTAGAGTGGGAAGCTCACATTTCACCAGTCGCCCTCATAGGCACCCACGTGCTTACTGACTTACTCATTTATTTTTCATCAAAGTAAGCCCAAGTACAACATCCATCACTAGCAGTGGACACGCTCCACGCAGGCATTTGTTAAGTGGGGGCGTTTCATGCCGTCCAAGTAAAGCAGAGGTTGAGTTCTCCCATATCAGCTCTTTTATAAAAAAATTTACTAGGTGAGACAGTTGAGATGAAATTTGAGTTTCAATTCATAATTTTTCTTTCTTCCCACAGAAATTACAGTCTTTACCCTCTGAAAGTAATAAAAGAAACTACCAGAGCTACACCTCCAAGGCCAACGGAGCAGCAAGTTCAAGTTCACTGAGAGTTTTTCACCTTTTCTATCACTGCCACCTCCTTGCCACCCAACTTCCACCCCGACCCCAGAAACTTGCAGTATTTCAAGCTATTCTGAAGTAGGTTCCCTCATGGCGACATCTTTTTGGTCATGCTGTGTGACTGCAACTAAGTCTCGTGAAGACTGGGAGAGCAGGTGAACTTGACCCCATCTACACAGTGTGATTTAAGGGGCCCAGGTAAGACTCCCTCCTTAAAGCTCTCTTTTATCCAGGAGCCTCAGGATCTGAACTCTTTCCATTCACAACCATATCTTTGAATCCATTCCTCTATTGTCTTTTAAACGCAGAAACTTCTGGGAAAAAAATAACTTTAAAATAGGCCTCAAAAATGTATTATAATTTAAATATGCAACAGTCCAGTAACGTAAGTCCTAGACATGACAAAAGAAGGCTCAAAGCATGGTTAACTATTTCCTATTCCGTTTGCAGCTGGCATGTGGGGGTGGTGGGGGGCTATGATTCTAGAAATCATGATCTAGAATGCCAGCATTCTGTATGGCACGGCCCAAAGTACAAATAAACTGAGAAATCTGTTTATAGGTTAGCCTGACATCATGCCAGCCGCCATCCAACATCCTCGTTCTGCAAGAAGATAAGAAACGCAGAACGCCTAGAAGAGCTGGGAAACGGACGACTCCGCACAGGCAGATGCACAGGAGCCCAAGCGGCTGCCTCCGCAGCAGGAGTCACAAGAGCCTCCGAAACGAAGGGTCATGAAAGCCGAGATTCCACGGCCAATTCCAAAGAAATGTGTCAAGTGTGCAAAGCTGAATGCCAAGAACTACCGTGTCAGATCCAAGTGTCGAGATAAGGAAGAGGCCGAGGACTTGATGTCTGGATAAGGGCTGGAATCTTGCAATCCTCTTCCTGAGTCAGTTAATCAGGCCGGTCTTCCCAGGACCCACCGCTGCACTGAGGTCTCCAGGGGGTGTGGGTCCGCTGGGAGCAGCCGCCCGCTGTCACAAGACCAGGGAAGACCTGAGGAGCTGGGACAGCGGAGCATCACACAGTCCTCTATTTCTGGAAGCTCTCCCTTGAAAAGCTCCACATCTGCTCTAAATAAAATAAAGAACATCTTCCCGCCACAATTCGGCGGTCTTGGTGCAAACCAAGGGGGAAGGAATGATAGAAAAATGCCTGGATCGCTGTGTGGACGACCCTGTGACCTTTTTACCTGAGGACAACTTCAGGTGTTAGTAGGAGCTTCATTCAGGTGATGGGACTCTTGCGTCTCCCTTCATGTCAATCAGCAATCTATGGACCCTGAGGTTCTTTCCAGGAAGCTCTTACACCTATTACACTCTTTAAACCACCACAACTTCTGTCCAAGTGCTAGCAGGGAGGTAGCATAAAAACAAGATAAACAATATTCTGCTTTTCAGTTAAATAGAATTTGAGATAAAAACGTATGTATTACCTCCTCCCTTTTTTATTTCTTTTTTGAGATCATCATGCTAAGTGACATAAGCCAGACAGAAAAAACCAAGAACCCTATGACCTCACTCATATGTGGAATATAAAACCGAAAGCAACGAAGAAACAAAAACTCACGGACAGAGTCCATAGTTCAGTGGTGACCTGAGGGCAAGGGGGAGGGGTGGGCTAGGAGGGAGTGGGGGTCAAACACACGGTGATGGACGGAGAACTGAGTCTGGGTGGGGAGCACATAATCCAACACGTGGACAATGTACTGTAGAACTGTACACCTGGGAACTATGGGATTTTTACTAACCCATGTCACCCTAATAAGTTTAACAATAACACACACACACACACACGTATAGATATACACACATGCATATACATATGTATATCTATACGTGAGTATATGTGTGTATATCTGTATCTGTATCTATCTATCTATCTATCTATCTATCGAGGCTAATCTATCATGTGTTCCCAAACTTCTCCCTTGCCTCCATCACTGTGGGTTGAGGACGGAGTGGTCACGTGACATAGTTTTGGCCAATGCCGAGTCAGCAGGAGTATGCCGGGGGCTTCTGGGAAATGTTTGCCTATCCTGGCACATCGAGGGATAAGGCGGATGTCGTCCTTGTGCCCCCCCTTCCTGCCTCAAATGCACATTTGGCACCTAAGGCAGAGGCCTTCTTGCGGTGATGAGGAAAAGATGAGGCGGATTGTCAAATAGTGGCCGTGACTCCCCTGGGTGACGAGCCCCCCTCAGCCACCTACCTCCAGGCTCCGGGCTCCGTGAGGAGGCTAATCCACCATTGGCCCAAACCACGGTGAGCTGGATTCTCTGTCACTCACAGCCAACTGCACTCATGTGACACAGGATGATCTTCATGGGTTCCACAGGAGGGAGACAGGTTTGTCCTGAGTTTCTTCCAACAAGATAAGAGCATTTCATTAAAAATCGAACTATTTCCTCACCGTGACTGTCGGTCTGAGAACAGGCTTCTATTCGCATAATGGCACACTAAGCTACCTGGCAGTCAGGGAGCGCCAACCCAAAAGGAAAATAAACACACTCAACTCATTCCTAAATTATTCAATTTATGGACTTACCTCCAAGTAGAATTGTAAGTAATTCAGGGTTTCTAGACATTGACATATTGATTCTTTGGCTGTCAATCTTATAGAAACCTCATACACGCCAGTGGTACAAAAAATCCTTAAAATATAATGCATCTGCTATCTTTTCTGCAGAACTGAGGCGCCGGGCGGCCGCGGGGCGAGGCTGCAAGCGGATTGCTCCGTTCACCCGTGCTTGCGCCAGTGCCGTGCAGGTGCCGGCGTTCTAGGTTACGACTCCCACAACACAAGATCCTCTGCATCTGGTGAAACGTAGCTTCCTCTCAGATCGAAATAAAACTCTCATAACTTGTTCAACCTATTTAATAGTCTCCGCTGTATTTCGTAGAGGCCCAAGCCAAACACGGGGTGAAGGCAATCTCCCAGAAACCCTAGAGAACGCCGCTCCCCAGAGCGGGGGCCGGGCCACAGGCAGCGGTGCTGGATGCGTCCAGGGAGCTTGTCGCAGATGTGATTTCAGGCTGTCTCGAGACCCGCTGAGTTAGTCTGATGTGAACAAGCCCTTCAGGGAGCTGGGTGCCCATTCCGGTGTGAAAAGCCCCGCTGTAGCGTCCCACGGCCTCCTTTTTGTCAGGCCACCTGGTAAGGTGGACAGTGACCCCTCTACATCCAGGGCAAGAGCTGAGGGGTCACGGGTCAGTCTGTCCATAGAGGGAGACAAATGGTGACAAGTGATGAAGAGGAGAGAAGGGAAAGAAGCCTGAGCTTGGGACCTGGCGGTGGCCTCTCCGTCCCAACCCTGTGAGGTGACAGTTCTGTTTCCCGAGGGTTGGCCTGATGGACACACACACTACCGGGCAGTCCCTCTTCCGCTGCAGGCTGGTTCAGGTTTCTCAGATTCTGGGGTCCATTTTATTTTAATAATACATTTTAACTTCAATTATAATCTCAAAAAAAAGAATAACTATTATCAGAAGCATGTGGGACTCCGGGTATATGCAGGACTTGTATTTCCAGCAAGGGTGCTGCCCAGACTAATTTGCAGGAGTTTGAAAAGAGGAAAGTGCTGAGAGAGCACTTTCAAAAGAATCGGCCCTGCTGCACTCAGTAGCTATTCCTCTTGTAAGCAGTTCTAGTCGCATGGACCAACTTGCAAAAGTTCATTAGCGACAAGCGTAACAGTGAGTACACCGTGCAGTGTTTTCCTTTTCCTTATTCCGACAGTCATTGGATTTCTTAGCCATTTAATGTAACTATATTCCAACAATATCGTGTGTTAGCTGTATCTTCAAAAGAACAAGAGAGACAGTTTTACAGAGTGTGTGGATTTCCCACGGACACTTTTGCTTATGTATGTGATAAAACTGTATTGAACTAGAAAAACAAAGTCTTGAAAATGTTAATACTGTCTTGAAAGTATATTTAGGCTATTATTGAATATTTATTAATAGCTATTATTGAAGCCACATTAGTACTATAAAAGTCACCAAAAAAAAAAAAACTGAAAAATAAATAAGACATAAAGCTGCACCTGAAATTTAATTTCTGCAAAGCAGCATTTTTATCACATTAAAATTGTTACTGTTTTAGTTTTGTAGCTTTGCTTGTACTGTCATGTGTCAAATGACAATGTCTTGGTCAACAACCCACCACATACACAATGGTGGTCCCATGAGACTATAATGGAGTTGAAAAACTCCTACGGCCTGGCGTTTGTGGCGATTCTGGGGTGCACAAACCTACTGCTCCTCCAGTTGTGTAAAAGTATCGCACACAATTACGTACAGTACACAACGCTTCCCAACGATCACAAAGGGCGATGGTACTGGTTTATGTATTTACTATACTATATTTTTATTGTTTAATTAAAATAAAGTTTGCTGTAATACAGCATGCCGTGTTACCCCAACAGCAGGCTCATACATCCCGCACTTACCGTGTCTCTTGATTGCATCATTTTCTCTTGGGCCTGGTTTAATCTCGTGCTGTTTTGGACAGTGACACGTACAGGCCTGTAGCCAAGGAGTGAAGGCTGTGCCATACAACTGGGCGTGTCGTGGGCAGGACCACGCAGGCTTGTGTGAGCGCACAACGACGTAATCGCCCGACGACGCATTTCTCAGAGAGTATACCTGCCCTTAAGTGGCGCATCCTGCATTTAATTAGCTCATCTGTTTTGGCTTTATACTTACAAATAACTGTATACATAAGGAGCTTATATCTCATTTTGTGACTTTACACATTTAAGTACTATTATAATAAAAATAATAATGAAGAAACGATAATAAGAGAGGTGTCTACTTTGTAAATTTGAGACACATCCCTGTAAGAGGGCTGTTTGCCCACTTTGGGAACTAGAATGCAGACTGCAGTGTCATGCAGGTCCCACCTCGTACACCTGTCGACCTGTGACACACCTTGAAAGGGTTCTCTAATGGGGCCTTCTATTACGATGACAAAAATGCATCGGCTAAAATAGCTGAACACACACTGTAAAGTCGGAACGGTTAGTTCATTTATATTCTGTCTTCTTCCAAAAAAGATTTAGGTGGTTTTCAAATAGAAATAAAACACTGCAAGTTAAAAGAAAAGTAAAGGGGTTGGGAGAAGTAGCACAAAAGAAAGCAGAGGTGTGTGAGTCTGAGGAACCCCAAGAGTGGCTTGTACACAAATGCATGACCTGAGGTCCCAATGTCACACACAGAAGGACTTGTGTGAACCACCCTGTCTCGTTCATCCAGCCATTCCTAGCATCCCTGACAGAGCCTGGTACATTGTAGGCATTTAATAAATGAATCCATCAGTGAATGAAAAAAGTGCTTCCAACAGGAAGGGGGAAAACAATGTTACAAAGTAGACGGAAATAAATCAATTATTCAGCAGATGCATAAGTATCCCCGAAATTGAGAGGGAAAAATTTCCCCACGGATGACTATAGGCATGTATTTTCTGATGCAGTTGACTTAGTCATAAATATATTTTACAGGTCAAATACAAATTCCTAGAAGTAAAACCATCAACATTTATATCATTTAAAAATAGAGATCAACAACTAAATTTAAAGGACTTCCCATATATACCAATATACAAAAGCTGTCAGGAGAAAATCCAGTCATAAATGCCTCTACTTTTCCTATTACATGGCTGGATACTTTCTAAACAGCCCTCATGTATAGCTAGTGAAGTATGAACAAACAATTATACTACAGCCCAAATTATATCCCCATGCTGACACCCGGGGATCCCTGTCACTGACTAGATGCCAAACAATTTGACCTAATCTGGGCAGGGCATTCATCGTTGCAAGTGTGTTTATTAAGATGAACTTAGCTGGTGAGCAATGAATGGGTCATAGATTATATGATCGAAACACATTTCCTTCTTCATACTTCAAGATGGGCTCTTCCTTGCCTACCCTACCATCTGTCTCTCATCCCACAACCTGTAGCCACACATATCCTTCCCCAAAATGTGAACTATGCACAGGATGGGAATTTGCATAGCATCAACCCATCTGCAAGAAGGCCTAGCACGTCCCACATGGCCGTGTAGATATTACAATACGGTGGAGAGTTACAAAGGGCTTGTAGTATCCCTTTCCCATTATGAGGTTCTGCTGGGTCTGTCACCCACAGCAGTGGGCATTTCTGGACTTCAGGATGGTCATGGGGTAAGAGTATGCTTACTCAGGGTCTCTCCTTGGGACTCGTGTATGGATGCTAGGAAGAGAATCTTGTTCTCTCTGTAGGAGCTGCTAACGTGGAACGCTGGGGCCTAGGATTGCTGGAAGCCATCTGTGATGGTTAATTTTATGTGCCAACTTGGCTGGACCACGGTGCTCAGATATGTCAAATGCTATTCTAGACGTTTCTGTGAGGGTGTTTTTGATGATGATAACATTTTACTAGGTGGACTGGAGTGAAGCAGATTGCCCCCATAATGTGGGGGAGATTCGTCGAGGGCCTGAATAGAAAAAGACTAACTGTATCGATTTTACTGTTCTGTTTTTTGTTTTGTTTTATTTTCATTCTAAACAAGAAGTTTCTTTAAACAACAAGACACTTGACTTAATCGGAAAACTATCTAGGATTCTTTTCTTTTAGGGTAATATATCCTTACTTAAAGACAGATTGCCTTACATGTAAAGCCATGTACAAAAGTTATAAAATTGTCCTTGGTTTTACAAGGATAAATGAAGTGCATTAAAATTCTTCAATTGAACAAGGTATGCAGGATGTTTATGTTGTTCTTCTTTGTTTGTTTGTTTGTTAAACGGTGAGAGCAGAAGAACTTCCTGGAATTTGAAGTTCGGAGCTGCATGAGGCCGATCGAAACACACCACCGGCTACTTAGTTAAAACAACCCAAATGCTTTTGCACACGTATCAGTTACTCACTGTACGAAAAAGAACAATGTCAGGAAGAATGCCCTTGGAGTTTATCTCTAATGGGCTCTGAGCTGCATGAAATCCTGCACTGGCAGAGCTGTGGTGAGTGGTCATCCCACCCACTACCCCCACCTCGTGACGTCCGGTATGTTTGCGGAGTTATCACGCCCAGTGTGAAAAGCCGGTTTTACGAAGGTTTTGAAACAGTGACAGTGAGATTTAGGATCCAGTTTACGTTTTGGAATAGAAGACTAACACTCGTGCTTCTCATCAGTTAGGTCCTCGTTTTGTGCTAGAAAGGTCTTAGCAGTTTCCCTCTGACATTGTTGGTTTGTTATTGTGAATGGATCTGTCCTCCGTGTTGCTATGTTCCTGGTCCCGCCCTTAAGACAAGCACACCTCCCTGCGTGACAGTTCAGGCCACTTGTGTCCATTAAGGATGTAGGTCATTTCGACATTAGACAGTTCTGAAGCAAAGCATGCTTTTGCCAGACCATTGTTTTCCCATAGAAATAAAAAAAGAAAAATGTTCAAGTTGCTTATGCCCAGTTATTAGAAGCAAACCCTCAAAAACAGCAAAACAGAGCAACCAGAATTGCTCCACTTTCATATGGAGACGAGAAAAAAAAACAAATGCATCATATGATTGTATTCAAAAAAAGAAGAGTGTCAAACTCTGAACAACTTCTTGGACCTTTTCCAACTTAAAATTTCCTGTTTCTTACAGGCATATCATAGCGCAATTGCTTCAGACTGAGCATTTGTGGTAAAATAAATTGTTTCCCAAAGCACAACGATTAATGGTTACAGCAGCGCAAACAAGAGTTTTGCCAGACATCTCATATTGCAAATTGTTAAAAAAAAAAAATCCAATTAACAGTTTTAGGAGTTTGTTTTGCCACACTCTAAAAATACAATTTATAACAAAATTTGTTGGAAAGGTTTCAGTCATATTTTTAACACCAGTCCATCAAGGTCAATCTCGGATTTTAAAAATCTGAATTACTTTGGCATATTTTGTTTCCAATCTGTATCTATGCTCTTCTGACTCATTTTTTCCAAGAGTTTAAAAGGAGACAGTTGGATGATGTATGTCTGTGCAGAGAATTCAGCTGAAACGTGCATGCATGTGTGTGTGTGTGTGTGTGTGTGCGTGCGTGCGTGCGTGTGTGTGTGCGTGCGTGCGTATGCGTGAGCGTGTGCGCATGTGCGTGAGCGTGTGTGTGTGCGCGCGTGCGTGCGTGCGTATGCGTGAGCGTGTGCGCATGTGCGTGCGCGTGCGTGTGTGTGTGTGTGTGTGTGTGCGTGCGTGTGTGAATACATTTCTATAGGACAGAAAATGGTCACACAGCTCCAAATGATTCGAGTCACCGTTTTAGGAAGGCAGTGATCACATCGGTCACTTCCACTTTCCCAGCTTTCCTGAGCACCTCCTGCTTTTCTTTGCTCTCTGTCAATCGGCTCGCTCATTCTTACCTGCGAATTAGTTTCTTTACCGTGTGCAGAGCCCCCTTTCAGTGAGAACGCGGAGTTTATGAGAAGATTGTCCCCATCGCAGCCCCACGTGCCCTGCGCGGTGCATGGGCTGGCCGCACTCCCAGCGTTAAGGCTGAAGCGTCACACTTTCTATGGTAGCTGCATCCTCACGTTCATGCCGGGTGACGGGTCCTCGGGCTTCTCGTGAATTCTGGCTGCCGTGCTCAGCATGTCACACCACGCACATCGTGACGAGCTTCGTATCCCTCACCCAGTAACTTTGCATTACGAGTGAGCAGGGACACCACTTTCTCAAAGGAAGAGCTGGAATTTGATGTGGCCCTAAGTCAACCTCTGAGTTCTGTGTAGAGCCAGGTGTTCTGCGGCGAGCCCACAGGGAATGATTAGAATAACACACAAGTTTCCTCAACACCAATGAAAGTCCCCGAGGATCAGTGAAAAATGAAGAGTTAAGGATACTCGTACTTAAGAATCCAGTTGACTCAGCAGTGGGACTTTTCCAAACCATCATGGGTGGCCAGGATGACTCCAGAGTCAGCGCCAAAAGCTACCCTGCAATGTCACCACAAAGCAGAGAGAAGAAATAAAGTTTAATTAAAAAGAGCTTTTCAAGAGCTCAAAGATCAACTCTGTCATTTCACTAAATGGCAGACATTGTGGAGAAGGGAATCTTTAAGTGACACGTCTGTCTTCTCAGACACCCTTAGTCTGATCAGGGCTTGCCCCGCCGAGTCCAAAGCCACGCGGACGGTGGGGTGTGCTCTCCCCACGGAGACCGCGCGGGGTTCCGCGGCCGCACCTGCTTGCACCCTCCAGGCCTCGGGGGTGGGAGCAGCTTCTCACTAGGCCTGCATATTGGGGATCAGCACCAGCATCCAGCCTAAAGCAGTCGCGGGGGTCACGCCATGCCCAAGCGGAGCCCCGGTGGTTTTACACGTGCAGAGAGAAGGTGTAAGGGTGGCATTTGCACGTCCTTGCTCCTACTGTGCCTCCTGCCCGACACAGGCAGACCCTGAGACGCTAAGATTTCCCTCTGGATTTAGCCAAGAGCCGAGGACGTTTTCTCGCGAGAGCAAGCACAGTTAGGGCGTCTGCTGATGATTCTCCTGCGATCCTGACTCTCCACGCTTGGGGAGACAGGGCAGAGGGTCCTTGTCTGGCCGTTCCCAGGCTGGTGGGTGGGGAAGAGCAGCTCACGGTCGGACAGTCTCTCAGTTTTCCATCAGTTGAACCTTCTGGAATGAGATGTACTCCGTGCGTCTAAAGTGTTTTTGTTTCATGCTTCTCCACTGACCCGTCCCCAGATTCCTTCCATTTAAACACCGGTGTCCACCGGGCTGTCCGTGGCTGGAAGTGGAGAAGGTGGTTAAAGGCTGTTATACTAAAAGGCTCTCCCACCTGAGATAAGTGATGTCCCCACGAGTCCGCCCCAATATTCATGTGCTACCAGTACTGAAGACAACCCGTTAGCATAAGGGAAGACAAAATTCCTCAGGGAACTGGAAGAGGACACAGATGAGCCCCATGAGTACCCGCTGACATTTTGCCAAGGCGTGGTCCTTGGTATTAGATGGATGCATCGCCGACGGAGGCTTTGGGAGCTCACCTAGAACGTGTGCTTTCCGAAGGTCACCGCATGGAAGTGACTTGCTCAGGGTTCGCAGTGGCACGGAGTCGGATCTCAGGTCGCGGACCGCGGGGCCACAGGACTTTCCGCACCTGTGTCTTATGACTCGGGGAGGTTTGGCACAGTTGGGTGAGTCTGGGTCGTGGCCGTACAACAAGGTGGTGAGGACACACTGAGTTACAGACTATGGAAGAGTGGGAAATGGAGTCAGGGCTCACATCTCTACCTACTAAGGGCTGGATTGTCCCCATCACTCCCACGGGCTCTGTGCCCACTGCCCAGGGACGCGGGGACAAGGATTTGGTAGCATCTCTAAGGCACAGCCCTGAGGCGATGGAAAACAGGAACTGTACTACATACGGGGGGAAGAGATTGGGGACAGGCGTCAGCACGTGGGACCCCGGGAGAAGTCAGGCCCAGGGAGTCCACTGGGTTCCCGGCAAAGTCAAGGCCAGAAGTGCCTAAGACAGACACAGAGCAGCTACCAACCAACTCTTCTCCGTGTTTGCGTCTAGAACAGGGCCTATCAGAGTCCTGTAATGAAGACTCCGTCTGGTGACCTCAGGGTCCCAAAAGTCACACCGAATACAGAATCGGGTGAAGTCCTGCCCTGACGTTTAACACCTTGATGTTGTAAAGCAAATTGTGGGCCTTGTTCTCCTGTGATCTGTGAGATTTTTCACGCTTTTCCTGTGAAATAGGTCAGCTGGATGGATCTCAATTTACAGAAATAAAAGAGCCAAGTGGCCCAGCACCTTGCCCAAGAACATGAACTCTTTCAAGGTCAACCGCGGTCTACGTGTCACAAACACCAAGTCCTGTCATCGATGGCCCGCTCTGTGGGCACCGTAGTTTTCAGCGGCGTCCCGGGAGCCACCGCCTACCGCGCTGTCCCTCTGCTGCGTCTGTGCCAAGGCAAGTTTACCGTTCAAATTGCGTCTTTCTCGGTGTTTCTTTGACACTCGGTGCTGCTGTCCCATGTCACTAGCTGCTACTTCTCTGGCAGCCTTGCTGGCTTCTGTTGCAGACCTCCCGATGTGGCTCTCCCTCGGTGGTCTCCTTCTGTCCCCCGTCTCCTGAATGCCCGGGACCCCCACATTTCGTCCTCCGGCCCTTAATCCCCCTCTAAGTCCCACACTCAGACCCGTGTGGATGGCTCGTAGGCGCTTCAAGTCTAATATGTTCGAAAAGGAACTCTTGGTTCCAACAGCCACTTTGTTTGCCCCCAAATCTCTCCCCGCCACCAGTCTTCTCTATCTTGATAAGTGGCCCCGCTCTTCACCTACTCGCTATCACCCTAAAAGTCATTGTCCTACATATCCGCATCCAGTCAGTCACCAAACTGCAGGCGTTCTACCCTCAAAATACATTCATAGCTGTGACCTCTTTTACCACCTCCGTCTCTACCATCACCTTGCTGTGGGGCTCGCCCTCGTCTCACTTAAGCCTCTATCCAGGCTCCTGGCCCCCGGGGCCCTTCCCTCTCCCCGCTGCTAACCCAGCACCCCCTCTCCCATCACACCCCCGCCCCTGGCCCGGCTCCCTCTCCCCACCTTCTTTGCCTCCCTGGGAAGTCACGTTCCTGTCTCTTTGCTGACTTCCTTACTGGCTTCCTGAGGGCAAGGTCCAAGGTCTCCTGGGCTTGGTACCAGAAAGCACGTGACAAATACCTGTGGGATGAGAGAGCGGCTATGAAGGGACGAACACAATCCAGACTTTTAGACCCATAAAGTGGGTCCCCTGGGAAGAGACAATGTTTCTATTTGGTTTTCATTTAAAAAACAAAAACAAAAACCTTGGGTTTCCGACATGGGAAACATGCTTCCCTTGTGTGGTATTCTGCGGCCCGTGCCCCGGCCTGGGCCTGGGCGTGCGCCTGGATGCCCACCAGATGACGGGCTGTCAGACTCCCAGAAGGCCGGCCAACGTGTATCACAATGAGCCATTGCTCGGTTCGACTGCCTCAATTCAAGTATAACAGATTACTTCTAATAATAGCTGTTTTCTT
This sequence comes from Lyroderma lyra, assembly GCA_004026885.1. Taxonomy (NCBI): domain Eukaryota; kingdom Metazoa; phylum Chordata; class Mammalia; order Chiroptera; family Megadermatidae; genus Lyroderma; species Lyroderma lyra. Next base: position 62,617 of record PVJL010006855.1, on the reverse strand, counting down.
TTCAACTTGCTCTCACCATTTTGAATTTGGCTGACCTTGAAAAGGAAATCTCACTGAATTGGTATTATACTTCACCCAAAAGAAAATAACATTACGGAGCAACACGATGGCTCCTCACGTTACGTGGAGGCAAATTTATTCCTCCGCGCCGGGGAGGTTTAACAGTGGGCATGCGGCTTGGAAGCACTGAGGCGCTTTCTTGTGGCCACTCATTAGCCACGGAAAACACGGGTCTCCAGCTCAGGAAGGTAGACCCAGCGTCAGAGATAAGATAAACAGCTATGATTCTCACAACCTGCGACGTGAGGCACAAGCGTAGTGGGTGGGATTTCCCAGGTAGAAAGGGTAGAATAAGAGAAGGAACCCAAATCAGCGCGTAAGGAACTCACGGTGGAGAAAGAAACCAGGAAGGTAACCTTGGAATCAGAAGTGCCAAGTCGTCCGAGTATCTACCTGTCGAAGTAGAAATTGACTTACTAATTGCCTAAGGTATGTAATTCCTGACTGGTTCTCGAAGATAAGAAAGAAGAAAGAGGGAAAGGTAATACGTGTCCTCTGACCCTAAAAAAAGAGAGAGAGAATAAGATATAATAACACAAAAGTAACCAACAACATCTGAAAAATGCTAATCATTTCTCATTCGCAAATTATCTCATAAAAGCAAACACCTAAATGGAAGAGTTGGCAACGTGGAGAGCTTGATAAAGAAATCCTGAGAAAATACTAGGGCAAACCTCAAGTGAATACAGGAATAACTCTGAGAGCTGAAAAGGAAAGTTTAAAAAAAAAAAAAACTTATTATATGCCAACCAGCAGACGTGTCCCCACTGTAACAAGAAATTGTTGACGTTCCCAGAGTCTCTGCTTTGAGTAACTGAAACAGAACAGTTTTTCCTGAAACAACTGCATTTTGAATGCAGAAATAATACAATCCTGAAACAGAATAGGAAAACTCCCTTCATTGCATCTATGCAGGGTTTTAATTAGTAATCATCGGCAAAAACACTGACAATATTTCTAAATGGCAGAGAGTCTAATTCTGGGGTGCATCATGCTTGTTCCTGATGAAAATAAACTAATTGGAAATTTTCCCCAACCTTTTCTTTTGCACAAAACACTTGCATTTCATGGAAACCTTTCACAGAGCTCAGTGTATGAAACAGCTGACTCCGACTGAATCCGGAGAGGCCAGAGCACGGCCCGCTGGGCCTCCCCACCTCCCTGAGCACGCCACCTTCCCCGCCCCGCGACTTTGCGTTAGGTGGCCCCCAAAAGCACTCAGTTTATGAAGAAAGACACAGTGAGCAGTGCTGACTCATTCCTAACGTTTGCTTAGTGACTTGGTCCATGATCACTGCATCCACTCATTGACTGCAAGTGCTTTAAGCGTCAGAAAGAAACTCAGCGAGCGCGGGACCCTGGTCCGGATTCTTCATCTCTGTCGCAGGGGCCACATACGGACATTGCGTTCTGCCTCAGCAATGGCTGCAGCCCTGGCCCCAGCGTAGTGGTGGGGAGAGGGCAGGGAGGAGGAGGAAATTGTGGGCATTTTTCTACTCGTTTGCCAGCAAAGCCAGGGTTGGACCCCTCACTAGCATGGAACCTTCCCACGACCCTAATAAACAAACGTCACCAATCCTGGGGGTGTTGAAGATCAGGAGCTGGGCAAACTTGACCTGTCTTGAAATCTTACAGCTTATATAGGAAAGAAAATTGATAAAATTGATAGAGGTTCTCCCAATCCAAAACGTTTCCGTGACATGACCAATAACATGGAGCAAGACCAAAATAAACTTTTCTAACTAGATCAATAACAAAAAAAGCAAGTTCCCATCCACTCGGCTAGGGGGAAGTCTGTATTATCTGCTCTCATTATAAAAAATGGCACTACAAAATCATGGTACTCTAACAAAGAAATGAAAAAACACTGTGGTGAAACAGGCATTCACAAGGCGCACCAGGCAGCTAAGCCATCAAGACGATTACGGCATTTTAGACCGCTTTTGTTATTGCTCACGTTTTTAAACTTCCAAACTGGTTGTGCTTTCTTTCCTCACGCTAAACCAACCTTCATCGTCGTGCTGCCTTTCTACGTGACACGGTGTGTTCTTCTTCTTAACCAAAAATCATACTCGCGTCTGGCCCCGCAGAGCCTGGGTGTGCCCGTCTCCCAGCAGAGCGGTCGGGGAAGCCACGGGGAAGGACACACCGAGGGCGCCCGCCCCTCCGGCCACTGCTCCTCGAATGCCCCGCTATCCTGCTGTCCAGCTCTTCGAAGAGGAACACGACCGGTGTGTCATCACGGGGACCCGCCTCGCATCTCAGCTGGGGTTCAACCACGGGCGTGAATGTGGGGGGCGCCTGGAAGAGGTGTGTTGGTTTGCACGCAGGACGAGACGCCTCCGGGAAGCAGCACCGGAAGGGGGCTGGGAGCCTCGCGCGGGCAGCGTGACCCGATGGGACGTCCCGCCCTTGACGTTCAGAGTGCACTTGCAGCGCTTTGGCCCGACACGGCAGTTCCAGCAGAGGTGCGGGGGACACAGCAGAGGACGTTTGTCCGTGAGGATCTGGAAACTTCCAGAAACACTGCGGAGACACAATGCTGAGGATGGAGGGGGTCCTGGCTCAGCAGGTGTGGGCCTGGACTCGGGAAATTTGGTCTGTTACTAAAAACACGGTCCAGCCCCAGGGAGGTGAGGCATGAGCAAACTGGGTCCCGGCGGGCAGCTGGGGTCCTCGGAGGAACCACCAAAGACACCTGGGCCGTACCTGCCACCGACTTGCTGTGGGACTGTATGCGTCTGCTTCCTCACGTGTGACACTCAGCGCCTGCATCAGGTGGATGGCCTCTGGGGGGTCTGCTGGCCCTGAAACTCTGCGGTTCTAAGTGACAATCTTTATGGACCTTCCGCAGTAACATCAAGCAAGTACAAGGGATCCTTTTTTCTACTTTTTTAAGGGCATGTTAAAGAAAGGCAAGAACAAAGTGCGAGCACCGTTGCCTCCTGAAAAAAAAGTTGTTAGTTTTAATAACAAGCAAATAAATGTCATCAGATGCAGTACCTCGCCGAGGCCCCCGCACCCTGCACGGACCCCGCCACCTCTGTGGGACCGATTCTCTGTCATCAGGTCTGACCCATCAGGGCAGCGCAGGGGAGTCTGAGGACACCTCTCACTGTGACTAGTGAAGGATGAGGTCTGCAAGGCAGTGACACACGTGTGACCCTGCAAATGCAGTGACACACGCCTGTGTGCACGCAGATGGCCAGTTTCTGGAGACAGACACAGTCCTGGTGTGCAGTCGGTGAGTTGTGGGGCGTGGGGGTATTCTATGTGCCCACGCTGAGTTACGGCCACCTGTATGATCCTCAGGAGGTGAGCACGCTGCTGTTGGGGGGACACAGAGAAGCCTTATCACGGGGGTTCCCTCCGCGAGCCTTCCTGGGAGTTACTGGATCATTATCTGAATTAGCTGGGACAGAAATGACTCCAAGAGCTTGTCCGGTCTGAAACGTGCGAACCAGAGGGTCAGAGAGAAGCAGTCGGCCTTGGATCCAGTGATCGAAACCTTCCAGTTCATGTCGTCTTCAGTCCGTTGGGGGGACTGGACACCAGCCGTCTGGCTCACACACGCAGCTGGGCTCCCCGCAGCCCAGAGGGAGCGGCTTTGGAGACCCGCTGACCCTGCAAAGCACCCACTCATTTCCAGGTGGACAACAAGCCCCGAGAAAGCCAGGGGCTCCTCGGGGGCCACCGGTCTCAGAAGCACAAATGCGACTGGGATCTGGAGCCGCAAAGTCAGGGACAGCGCGCCTGCCGGGGCGGTGGGGGCGTCGCCGCGGTGACCACAGGCCATGTCAGCGACTCCCCGAGAACTGTGCTGCGTGTCACCCGCCCAACCGCACATGGTGGCCCTGCTGTACCCACCTCGTCCCTACTCAAACCATGGCATTCCCAGCCCTACGCCTGGTGGTCCCAGGAGAAGGAAGGGGGGCGCTGAGGGGCCCCCCGGCCTGGCCCACCGCCTCCTCCTCTCCTGAGAAGGCTTTTTCTTTTTTTTGGCTGCTTGCAAGGTGGAGCTGATGGCTTTCCCATGTGCCTTGCAATCAGCCAAGGCTGCAAACACCCAGAAAGCTCCAGTGAGTTTTCATGCACTTGGAAACGTTAGAAATGACAACAGTAAGTTGGGGACCTGAGGGGACACTGAAAATCCTTCGCTTATTTAGGAAGATGACAGACTGGGGTTCTCCGGCCTCCTGAGTCTCCGCTACATGCAGCTCCTGCTGGACAGAGCACGGACCACAGTGGGGCTCAGGCCCTTCCGGGACGGCGACCTTCCGAGAGCAGAGGACTCGGGGCAGGGGTGGCGAGGGCAGGCTGGCAACCAGGGTGGCGACGACCAGCGGGTCGGGTTCCAGCAGCAGTCGGCAGAGACCGGACTTCCCTCCGGCATGCCCACTGACTCATGGCCTTCCAGTGACATCAGTGACTCACGTCATGGGCGTCGCTGACTCCCACAGACGTGGCTCCAAGATACGACGGAAAGCGGCCCGAAGTTGCACTCCCCGGCCGCGCCCGGGCGGAGAAGCAGCACAGACGGGGCGCGGGTACCGCCATGCCCGCTTCCAGCTCCCCTGCGGCGCCCGGCACGCCCCCCTGCTGCTGACGCCGCCCACCAGGCTCACCCCACGCGGCGGACCCGCACAGACCCCCGCTATTCCGCTGCAAACCCCCCTCTGCAGACCTTGCCCTCAATGCACCCCCTGTGCTCCCCGTCGGTCCAAGGAGGAACCGACGCCCACAGCTCAGTACGATGGACGTGCAGGCCATCGCCTGTCCCCCTTGGCGAGTCAGCCGGGGAGGCAGGAAACGCGTGCCCACGCCTGGCTCCCTCCCAGGCCAGATACATCGGCGGCGTCAGCTGGGCATGTATGGAAAGCAGGTCAAGGTGTCCTCCAGCTCAGAGAATTAGATCAGTGATTCTCAAAGCTCTTTTCTTTGAACTTCAACTCGCCAGGAGCCCTAGATTCGGGGTGCATGTTTTGGGGGCCTTTAAAAAAAAGTCCAACGCCCAAACTGCACCACGTCTCATTTCAATCAGCACGTCGGGGGAGGGCCCAGGCATCGGTATTTTTCAAGAGTGTCGGATGCGTCCACAGGGAAGCCAAACCTGAGGACCAAGGAGCGAAATGACAGCAATTTAACCCAAACAGCAGCCTCTGAGTTGGGGCTTCCGAGCCGGGGACAGCAGCGTTTGGCTGGAGCTGAGCGGACGGTCTTAACAAACCTAAAGATAGAAGCTGCCGAGCAACGGGGGCTGCCGCACGGAAGGCCTCGCCAAGCGGGCGGCACGGGCCAGCTCGCCGGAACATCCCGTCCTATGTGCTTGGCAGGTGCGGCCCCAAAAGGGAGGCGAAGGCCTGAGCTCGAGACAAGCTGACACCCTTTGACGTTAAAACCATCCCTCTAATGTCCCCTCGTGTGCTCAAGCGGCGTCCTCGTTAACATTCATCTTCCTATTTAGTTTCCTAGTGGGACGGAACGCGTGAGTCAAGGTGACACGAATGTCCACTCGGCTCGGTTCTTATTTCTCGTTGCAAATTAATAAATTGTCACTTGGGTTCAGAGCTTGACTGATGTGACTCTGTCCCTGAGAACCTGACCCACGCGAGCATGATGACCCGAGTCCAGCTGCCAAGTCTGCGATCAATTTCACCCAAGTGGCACCATCTCCAAATGCCTGGGGGCTTAGCACGGCCTTTCTCATGCTCGTTCTCTACCAGGTTGAGTGACCCTGGAAGACAGAGGGATATGCTCTATGCCTCTGTTTGTCACTGATACCCAGCTTAGTACTGGGACACTATGGTCAAGGGTCACTGTCTAAATGTTTACACCTATGTCGGTGGCACTGGAGTTAAAGCAAAGTCCTGGGTGTCCCCCTGGGGTCAGGTACAGTCTTGTAGGTACTCGTCTCAGGGAATTCAGGGGTGCTAGGGAGGGAATTGCTATGCCTGGGGCAGAAGGGGACACTGGGAAGGCTCAAAGTAGTGACATTTTACCAATCAGTACAGAATTCCTTGCTATTTTAATCACTGGTTGGCATAGCATCGCCAGTACGTAACAGCTGAATGCCAGCTTCGCCCGTAGGTGACAAATACTAGCTGATTAAATGAATAGCCTTCACGGCAGCATCCTTCCCATGGCTGGTGGTCCTCCGTCAGCGGCCCACCCACACCCAGATGTGCGCGGCCAGAGCTCCTGGACACCAGACCTGTGCTGGGCGAGTGGCTGAGCAGGGCTTAGCTTTGGCCCACAGGTCCTTGGGCGCTGGTCGGGTCCGGTGGCCAGGACAGGAGGGGCAACGAGAAAAAGCGGGTGGCCTCCTCACAGCATGGGGATTACAAGGCTCAGGCCTGCTTTCGTTTTAATGTAAAAAGACATCACAAAAGCCCCAGGTCTTTTGCAACCAGGACACTCCCTCGGCAAAACCACTGTTCTCTGCGTGGTGTTTGAACGCTGCTGTTCTCACGTGGAAGCAACACCACGTCGCTCTGATGATTTGTGGCACGGCGACCCGATCTGACGAGAGCAAACCTCCTGATCCCCTTGGAAGCGGAATGGGCCACCATCCCCCAGCAAACCGCTGTCAGGAGCCGCCTGTCCAGCACCGGCCCTCACTCTGCCCTGCAGGTGATGTTTGCTAGAGGACGTCCCTGGGGTGAACGCTGGAATACACTTGTTTATCGGGTCCTTCCTGCTTTGTCATTCTGGCGGTGACTTGTCCCTTTCGCTCCTTGGGCGCCTTAAAGGGGCCCGGGCAACCGACGGAACAGGAAACCCTGAAGCGTTGTTGACGGGCGGCTGCGCTGACGTGGCCACGTGTGGAACATGCCCGTTCACAGCTCATTGCGCTGGGCGGAGTTTGGGCTTTTCAGACCTTTTCTCTACTTACTCCACCCCCCACACTCCCCAATGCCTGGGCCCCGAAGTTGTAGTGAACCGTGTCTTCTCGTGCTATTGAGAAATGGAGCCTAGAGACGTAGGTACGGAAGGGGGGGGTTCCCCCAAAACCCGCTTATACTCTCACTAATCCGCAAACGACTTCCTAGCTCCTGGTCCTGGGTAGATACGGTGGGAATAGAACGAGGGCTAGTGGGTGCTCGCTGGTGACAAAGAAGAGACGTCTAAAGAGAGAAATGGACACCTGTCACGGTACCAAAATATATCTGGAATGAGTGCAGATGGGCCACAACAGCAAAACGTTTCTTTCCAAGTTACTGCTTTGGCGTCGTTTCCTGGGCATCTCAGAGAGCTCCGGGCTGAGACGGAAAGAGAACGGGCTTCATTATCCCGGGGGGAACGTGCTCACCCCGCAAGCCCGGAGTGAAAGCAGCACGTGGGCCCGGGGCCGCCAGCGCCCCTCGTGCCAGCTGGTCCAGCGGGCAGAAGTGAGACTGTTAATGAACGCCCTGATGAAAGGAAGTGCTCGGGTGGCAATTAGCATATGCCATTCGTGTCTGTCCCTCTGGCCAGACGCTGCAGACGGGCTGACACCACACATACAAATGAGCGTCTGCGCGGCCGTGTGGGAACCGGAGGGACCGTGTCACTGGGAGCGGCTGACGTCGCCAGCCCTAAAGCACGAGCCACAGCAGGGACACCGGGGTCTCGGAGCCACCACGTGACTGAGCGTTCCTTACTTTCAATAAGCATATTGTTTCGCTCTTATTTGCCTTTCTCTCACCTCAAGTCTTGCTGTTTATAGTTGTTTTGGTTTTTTCTTTTCATTAAGGAAAATAGTGACTTTGCTTTTTATTAAAAAAAACAACAAAAAAAACAAAACCCAAAAACCCATGAGTGCCAGACGACCATCCAGGGCTTATTGTTCTGAAGCCACAATTTCCTAATCTCTCCAAGAAAAGTGGTGATGACGTGAGTCCCCCGGGCACCCTGGTCATTGCATTTCTCAAGATGGACATTCGCCTTTCGGGTTGACCTAGGGTGGCTTATAAATCACGGCCACTGCGCCCACACGCTGCCCCTCACCACGGGGGAAGGTCGGAACTGGGAACACAGAGGTGCGCGGCTGTCATGGCCTCTTTTGGCCCCGGTTGGTGGGCCAGCGCAGCCCAGTTCCGTACGGCCAAGCTCGGCTTCCCCGAGGCCACGCGGCCTCACTGCTGGCTTCTCTCTCCTGCTGACCCTGACTGAGAGTGGCCCGCCCCATCCAGACGTCGGTGAGGAAGGACAAGGTGTCCAGAAGCCCAACCGTACTCGGACCCCGCTTCGCACATGTGCGTGGCTGGGAGCACCCAAAGTTAGAGGAAGGACTCAGCGTTAGACCCCCCCCCCCAGAGCAGCGAAGCTCCGTGCCCCTGCGCAGGGACAAGCCACGAGGAGGGAAAACGAGGCGGCCCCGCAAGAACAACGGACCAGCGAGCAGGCGGGCGCCCCTGCGGGTGCAGCTCTGGAGTCTAACGACCTTCCCGTGACACGGGGACAGGCTTACGGCTGAATGCGGGTGCTCGTGGCCGCGAAGACTGGCTGGAGTCCATCTCTGTGTTGCCTTTGAAGAACTTGCTAAACCAACCGAAGGGTAAACAGAAGGAGGGGCGATGCGTTTAACCTACTTAAGAGCAAACAACCTGCCCAACACTGTTCAAGCTTCGTCGTCTTCAGGCAGCGTGCTGTCTGTAGCACCTCCTTGCTGAAACGGACTCAGGAGAGAACCGACCAGCTCCCGGCGCTGTCACGGGCTGCGGACACTGACCATGTGACGAGAGTAGAAAACAGCAAGAGCAACACGAGGACACACACCCATCCGCCGTGTCCAGAGGCGGAGGCCCATGTCCAGTGGCACGTCTGACCCCGACGGGGTGCACAATACAAGCTCTTGGAAGAAATCAATTAATGAGTGAACATTGTCACCAGCTGGGAGAAAGGCCAATCTGATCGGATGGACCAGGCGGGCCAGCTCCGGGGTTGTCCTGCGCCCTTGGGGCCCTCCAGTCCCCGCGTGTCGTCACGGTGGGCGCTCCGTAAATAGCAAACCGAGCACGGAGGCTACCCGGAGCTGCGGATGGAGCCAGTGCTCGTCAGCCTCCGCGGGCCCTCCCACAGCCGTGCGGGTTTAACCAAAAGGAGCTGAGCCCCCGTCTCCGCCCTCGACGCCCTTGGCTGCGGCAGACACGGAAACACCAACGGAAACGGTGCAGAACGAACAGTGTGATCGACCGAGAGCCCCCCAACGGCGGGGGCGCAGTCTGAGGCTGCAGGGACACTGACGGAGGCGTGCAGGACAGTGCGGGCTTTCCCTCGGTGTCACGCAGGCAGCGGCGTGCGACACGGGGCTCGCAGAGCGCTCGGCCCGTGCTCCGGGGGTCACCCGCCGGCTCCTTAAGAGAAGAGAGAGGCTGAAGGCAAACGGTGGGGAGACTTTACAATCATCGGGGGGGCGGGGCGTAACGTCCTCTGAGAAGCAGACTCACCTGCCCGCGTCGGAGCTGTGTTTCTAATACCAGCTCTTGGGGACCGGCCGGCCACGCGCACCCACGCGGGCACGGTCGCAGTGATGTGCAGAGAGTTTGCTCACAGAGGGTAAGCGCACTGGAAGCACGGACGAAGTTCTTGGCCCGTTGTCATACCCTCAAACGCCTTTCCTTCGCAGTCAGTGTCACTCACCCTTTCGAATCCCTATGTGGCTGGCGGCTTCACGAGAAGTTCATAATCATGAACTTTTAACATGGTAACGATCTCCAGTTACCGTGAGCACCGGTGCGAACTCCCGTGCTCCGCGTTCTCCCGTGTTCGGCCGGAATCAAACGCACCTCACCCTTCGACGTTGAGCGCTAACGGGTGTGGGGCATGCCTCACCTACTCTGATTGTCCCCCAGAGTGCTAGGAGACGGGGCCATCTGTCACCCATCACGTATCTGAGTACCGGCTCTGAGAGAGCACCGGCAACACCATGCTTTAAAGAGCTCAGCTGACATTCAGGTGGGATGCACAGACAACAGCACATACGAGCAGGGCTCCGAGCCACCAGGTCTGGTGGTGGTGAGCGCTGGGTGGGGAAAGGGGACAGGAAAGGACAATGAGGCAGACGGGGGGCACAGAAGGACCCCCTGAACAGAGCCGTGGATGAGTCAAGGCATGAAGTATGCACCAGCCGGAGGCCGGGGAGCGTTCCGTGCAGACACACCCCCATTGCAGGCCTACCTGAGTCTCCGACACAGTCCACCGAGTTGGGACGGAGCCAGGGCAGGAAGAAAACCCAGGAGGCCGGGGTGACAGAAGCAGCATGAACAAGCAGAAGTCCAAGGGGGGGACCCGTGCAGGGGACAGGGGACACGGGGCCTGCAAGGTGGGGGTCTTGTTCTGGGTGTGCTCAGACGCCACCGAAGGTTTCTGAGCAGAGGAGTGACACAATCTCGTTCACAACTGTGGTCCCTGTTTTACAGGTGGGGAAACAGAGGCTCAGAGAGGTAAGCAAGTGGTCAACGTCACACAGCAGTTAAGTCTCAGAGGGCCTGTGCTCAAGTCACATCGGTGCGAGTCCAGCCTGTGCTCCTGACCACTGGGCTTCGCCGGCTCCTGGTGTCTGTGTGAGTCTTTGGGGTACAGAGGGGATGATGTACGAGGTGTGATTGAAGGATACGGTGAATGTTTCAATAAAAAAATTATTACAGTAACAGACACATTGCCATTAATCCCCCTCAAAATAGTCCTCCATGCTTCAAACCATGTGTCCTTCACTGTGATAATGTTTCATTAAACATTCGCCGTATTTGTTGATCACACTTGAATTGATTCAGGTCACACGTTGCTTCTGCCACGGCAATTTCTGTCTGATAAGAACAGTGGTGGGTCCTCACCCACCTTACTCACCGGACCTGGCACCGCGCGACGTCTGGCTCCCCCCCCAAAGCCACATGACCAGGAGAGGTCAACGTTTTGAATCCATTCAGGACATCGAGGTGGCCACGACAGCGCAACTAAAGACCCTCACGGAAGAGGACTTCCAGACCTGCTTCAGGGAGTGGCCAGCGTGATGGGGTGCGTGTGCTCGAACGAGGGGGGCATTTTGAGGGGGATTCGTGACAACGCGTCCTTTACTGTAATGAATTTTTTATTTAAACATTCACCCCATCGTTTGATCACACCTCATATTTCCACAGGATTCCTGGGGTGCAGAAGTATTTGGACCCACCTCACTTTCTAGACTTAAAATTCATGAACTATAATTAAGATACGTGGGGTGGGGGGTGGGATGACGGCCCCCTGTGCCACAGGCTTTGTGTTCTGAGTCCGTGCAAACCTCCCCACAGCTCTGGGAGGTCATTGCCCGATGAGAAAACTAAACGGTAAGTTGCAGAGCCCGGGCCACGCGCCAGGGCCGTCCGACTTCAGAACCTTCCTTCATTCCACAGCGCTTTTGCACTGCCTCGCGGGTTCCATTGATGCCTACCGTCAGGAATCGGGTCTTAAGAAGGCGGCAGCTCAGCGACTCAGAGCGCCTGAGAGGTGGGGTCGCCCCCCTGCTGTGACTGGGCCCCCCCCCCCAGAAGGACAGGACGTATCCCCGGTTCTCACTCGTTCGTTTGCTGGGTTCGGAGACGTGATGGAGCCCTGTCCTGCTTGCAGTGGCCGCTCCTCCACGGCTTTGGTAGCACGACCCGCCAGTAACACAGAGAACAAAGTCGGAGCGTGCACTCTCATGAAGAGTTTATTTATGTATAAAACTATATACGTCTAAAACTCCAATAACATATTATGTGGGTTAAAAAATATTTACAAAAATAGAACTTTCAGAAGGATGAGATAAGACAAAAGAGCCTTAATTGTGTTCTCACGCATTTTTAGTTGAAACCACGCGATAACCAGGGTCCTTGTTTCCCCTCCGGGGACAGATGAACACCAGCGGTGTCCCCCCTCTTCCTGTTGTCTACCAATGTTTGTATTGTGTTCCTAGCTTCAGTCTCTGACTCCATTCACCAAGTATTTCCACGCCCTAAGCCCATTTTCACCAGGGCTAGTGTTGTCCAAACTGGGTTATAAAACCTGTAAACCCATGCCACCAGTCACACAGAAAGGGCAGTGCGTCCCAGTACTCCAAAACCAAACGCAGCCCTGCCAGTGCTGAGATTCCCCCAGGCGTTGTCCTCTGTCACCGGCGCAAGCGACCTCCCGACACGTCAGCCGAGAGAGGAGGCCAGTGTCCGTCTATTTATGAAATATCAGTAAATCCTAACGTCTGTTTTCTTTTAGAGAAAAATGAATGGATCAAATAGTGTCCTACTGGGCTCCAAGAGACCGCCTTGCACATCCATAGGTGCAACTACTTCACTTTAGAGACTGCTGATCCATAAGGTGCGTCTGTGTTTCCCCCAGAGAGGAGAAACCCAGGGTCAGTGGTGTGAGTTCCATTACACATCGTTGAGTTAGCCGGTAAAAAGGCTAAAATGCCCCTAAGGAAAACGTCACTGCACCTCTGAACTGACCTCGCTGCAGACATTGAGAGAACCTAGGAGTACAGCTGATGGGGGTCAGATTAAGTGTGAGCTCCCTGCACTTCTGAAGGTGGCCTGTCCCCTGCTCTGGGTCAGTCCGAGGCAGGCTGACCCGACGTCCCATTTGAAACAGGACAGAAAACAATGGTCCTGTCCATTTCAAAAGGGATTGTCTTGTTGGCCTAGTCCTGGGACAGAAGGACAACATACTTTGCTAGAGTTCCTACTGGTTAAGGAACCTAGAGGAGTCGAAGATTCATCCAGAATAGTCTGCTCCGAATTCCCTTTCCCATCTCAGGACATTTAAGCCTCTGTGTGTGTGTGTGTGTGTGTGTGTGTGTGTGTGTGTTTAATCAACTTGCTCCAGCACAAGCTGGGTTCGGGTTCCCCGAAGCTGAGACCAGCCCGGGGCCAGCGCGCAGGAGTAGCCCTTGGCAAATGGGAGCCAAGGCCCAGCCCCAACCCAAAGGTTTTGGCTGGAAGTGAGTCAACCTCAGGAATGCGGTGAGTGCTACATTTAGCCCCAAGTTAGTCACCATGGCAAAGAGCACAAAAGCCATGGTCTGGCCCCAGTGCCTTTCCGGCCACCACAAAGTGACCAGTGCAGGCAGGGGCCCGGAGAGGGAGCAGACCGGCTTGAGTTCAGTGGGGAGCCCTGGAACCCCGCAAACCCCCCACACGGCTTTATGGCCTGGCCCACGCGCTGCTGCGGGAGAAAAAGGATCTCTCTCAGCTTAAAAAGAAATCGTTCTGAAGTAGAGGAAACAGAAACGCGAGACGACAGGACCTGCGATTTCGTGTCGTTCAAGAAATCTACGTCTCAACAGAAAGGGTATCATACGTGACCTGGAGGAAAAGAAGTCTCCGGTCTCAAAAGTGCAGTTCCCACCCGTGAGAGCTTCCACAGCTAAGGTGAGCCGGTCAGCAAACAAATCACTCTACACCTGATCTTAGCCGAAAGGCCGAGAGGCCACCAACAAACGTATTCTTCTACAGAGAAAACAAAAATTGTTAAGTACTTTTTTTGGGGGGTGGGGGGAAGGGGGTGGAAATAGGAAATTCTCATCCATCTTTTCACTTAAATTCAAAGATTACAACAGAGCATAGAGTGAGCGTCTCCCTCTCCCTCCCCCGGGGCCCCCAGCCACGCAGCTCGTCTGCAATTCAGAGAGATGCAGGGGCCATTCGTCGTCATTGGCCAGCAATTATGTGACTTATGGGCAAGGGCAGCTATCCAAGAGCAAATTCCAGCAGAATGGAAAGTTGTTAATGAGGCCTTTTTTTTTTTTTTTTAAGAATTCTTCCATATATGCAGAAGGTCACAGCACCAGCAGCACGATCTTCAGACACGAAGCAGCAGTGACAACCAGGGAGGTTATCAGCACTGAGAAGACAAAGTCACAGCGGAGTGGCACGCGATCACGCAATTTACCTTCTTGGGACTTTTTGCAGGCCGTTTGGAGCCTCTTGATGTGGAGGATCTTCTTGTAAGTGTTTGAGTTGGAGTTTGGCATCTGGCTTGACCTGAATTACCCAGGCCCAGCTGGCCCTCATTATTCTAAAGGGCTTCTCTTGGCTCTGGAATGTTCCAAACCGTTAGGTATAAAGCCTAGTCATTTCCCATTAATTTTTCCTTTCTTCTGATACAATTTTAGATTCTTCCACTCACCAGACTCTGCTGTGTAACAGAAGCCTTTCCCCTGCCAGCCAGCCCTCTGGTCCCAGGTTCCAGGAACCCAAGAATGGGTGAGTCATAATTTGAGCAATTGCCAGGCCACCCCCTTCCCAGAGAAGGTAGCAGAGGTTCATCCAGCACCTGGCATTCTGCACGCTGCATCTCATTTAATAATTGTCGCCTATGTACCCGTCCTGTACCTCCGATTTAACAAGTATCACGAAATGGGACCAGTGAAACCTTACCGCTGTGGTGCACGCGCCCTGTCCCGGCTGTTCCAGAGTCATCGTAATGCTCTACAGGTGTGTGCGGAGTAGTGTGCTAGGCACGAAGACCTTAGAACTCTCCCTTTATAAATAAATGAGTCCTCACTGTAGAATTGTGAGCCTGAAACCTATGTCATCCTTGCTAAAGATGTCACCCCAGTAAGTCTAACAATAAAAATGTATTTTAAAAAATAATAATAAAATAAATAAATAAATAAATGAGTCCTTAAAGATTTTCAACTGTCCTGGGTGTCTCCCCGCTCTGCTTTATGAAACTGCCATGTCTCCATGTCATAACCCCATAGACCCCCATTCCGCAAAACAACGCACCGTGATTTAAACAACAATGCGTGTGACTTAAGCTGCCTGGGCGTTAGGTCCACAAACAGATGGCGACAGAGAGTGGCAATCCATTGTTTCGGGGTTTGGGTTTTTTTTTTAGGTTAATTCACAGAGTGTCTGAAAAAGTCACAGCTTCCAAGTCTTCCACGCTTGTATTTTATAAAGATTTGTCGTTTGCATAATACCTTCCTTACTTTGTAAATGGAATTTTAAAAGTTATGTCAAAATTACATTGCATGTGGTTAAGGGTCAAATAGGTCACAGTACTTGCTACCAAAATAAAGTTATCTTCCAGCCCTTGAAGCTACCACTCTCAGTGCTTCTGAGGGATTACTTTCATATTTACCTCCAATTCTTTATTTTTAAAAACAAATCCTAATATTCCTACTTGGCTTTTTAAATTTTATTTTAACATTATCTACTGACTTCCTGCTATGAAAAACTCAGATTAAGCTCAATCTCAGTGTCCCTTCCGCACCCCTGCCCATTTCTCCCTCCTGCCCTTCTCCACGCTTCCCCTACAGACATCTGGGCACACCCCATGTTCAGTTCACATGACTTTCACCATGAAGTAATGAAACACAACCACGAACGACATCTGAGCCACACAGCAGACTGTGACGACGTTTCCTTTTCTGCACACAGCTATTTGTTTTCTTTGGGAAACTTTGTACACGTCGCAATATTACTGTGGTATGATAAGACATGTCTGCACCCTCTTCGCTGAGATATTTCCAAATGTTCCCCGAGCTGCACAAATCTTCCCTCGGCATTCATGCCCTTGGGCATCCCAACGGGTTCATCTTCGTGAAGAATTCTCCGCTGGTGTGTTCTACCCAGCTAGGTGGCAGGGAGCACGCTTCTGGCTGTGTGGGCACGGAGGGTGTCCTCCCCCAGACTTTTAACCACAGTTGTGGTGGTTTTGACCTTCGGTCCCGACCGCTCTGCTTCCCAGGCCTCTGAGATGCTAAGATGCGAATCGTGCTGCCTGAGGCTGTGGCTCTCTCGAGTCGGCTCATCAGCCTCCGCATGTCCATCTGATGTCCAGTTTCTAAACTGTCATCATGATAGTTCTCATTTTCTTTGTAGTATTATGAGCAAATCATGTGCCCTTGTGTGTGATTAAAACCGACATTTCTAACCCACTATTTTAAACTGAAAATCTTCTCAGTTTTTCTCTCTATCCCAGTCCTGTTTGGACAATTTAGACAGCATTCCTTTTCCATGAACTTGGTATTTATATTTTAACTCATCCTAGTCAAAAATATTCATAGAATGACGGTTGGATATAGTTAGATTTCCTAAATGTTTTCTAAAATACATGAATCCACTTGTATGTTAAGAAGAAGAGGTCTGGCATCCCACCAGACTTTGGTGGTCTGAAGTCCAGGGAGGTTACGTGGCCTTGCTTGAGGTCCAGGCCACGGCAGAACTAGGGCATTCTTCAGAGTCCCGAACACCCTACTCGTTCCTTACCCACGGAGCCAGGCCGGCCAGCCCTCTCGCTAGACGTACCAGTTAACCATACACCTTGCTTTGTTCAGCTACCCATGACCCCGTGACATGCTATGCCACCACCTAACTACCCCAGCCCTTCATAACTTGTTTAGATGCATAGTTCCAAATATGGCCCACGTGTAGCCCTGCACAGGGAGACGCAATGGTGGGGGGAAAAAGAATCAGAGAGGTCAGTATGATTGTCTACTCAGCTGTCAGGAATGCTTTCCACTGCGGTTTCCAAAAGTCCTCGTCAGCCCACGGCGAGTAAGGAAGGCCACCGGAGAAGGGCAGGTTCCGGCCTTTGCCATGTGCAATGTATGGGACCTGCAAGTCACAGACACCGTGCGTGTTTTCCCAAACAGAATGTAGCCCAGTTTGTAGATGGCAGAACCATTTTGTAAACACAACTTTTTCCAAGCCCATCGTTGAAATAGAAATGGCCCAAAGCCAACATGACTGAAAGCACAGGAATTCTCAGATAGTTTATCCTCATCAACAAATTCCATGGTACCAAATTTAGCTTATGGAGACCAGCATGGTGCTCAAAATACTTCATTTGTTGCTACTTGGTAATGTTTAATAAAAGCGGAGCAGATGTTGAACTACAGAAATAGGTTAAATTTGAAACTACAAATGTCATTATAACTAATTAAAACCAGAATGACAGACACAAAGTGGAGAATAAAATCATTGCAATGGTGCTTTGGAGTTTGTTTTGACAGGACTTGATCTGTGTCATAAATTTTGGTCCCCTATTGGATACATATTACACGGTTGAACTTCTAACAGTCTCACTTCAAATAATATTCTTCTTGAAGCATAATATCAGAATCGTACGACAGTATACTCCTATTTCCTTCTTAGGTTTGTCATTTTCATACATTTTGCTTCAACATACATTATGAATCAGTTTAAAGATGTTGCTCCATTGTCTTCTGGGTTACACCGCTTCTGACGACCTGTCTGCTGTCATGGTCATTCGTTTGTTCCCCAGGAATGTCATGTGTCCCTTCTTATTTGGCTGCTTTTAACATTTTCTTTTAAACACTCATTTTTCAACAGTTTAATCCTCATGTGTCTTCGCTTGGTTTTCTCAATGTTAATTCTGCCACGTGCTGGTTGCGCTCCTCTCTCTGCTTATAGTTTCCATCCAAATTAGATCATTTTTATTTATTTTTCTCTCCCACCCCCATGCTATTTGCAGGCAGCTGGCTCATACATGTGCAGTCCATTGGATCATACATGCACAGTCCACAAGTCACAAACGCTCTACTGACCTTTCCATTCTTTTTTCTCTCTAGGCTGCGCCGTGGATAGTTGATGTTGCTCTGTCTTCGGTCTCACTTACCCTTTCTTCTGCGGTATTTAACTAACAATTCCATCGGCATTTTCTTATTTCAGATATTGTGTTTGTCATCTTTACATGTGCAATTCAGGTCTTTTTTGTATTATCAATGTATCTTTCCATCGTGTTTATGTTTTCTTTCACTTTCTTGTATATAGAGAATACATTTAAAATAGTTGTTCTAATGTTCTTATCTGATAATTCATCATTTCCATCATTTCTGGGTCTACTTTTATTGATCTGTTTTTGTCCTGGTTTTGAGTAATATTTTCCTGCTTCTTCGCATGCCTGCTAATTTTTTATTCAATGTCTGTCACTGTTAATTCTATGTTGCTGTTCACTGGATTTTGTTTTATTCCTTTAAATAGTGTTGAGCTTTACTGTGGCACTGCATTATAATACCTGGGATCGATTGGAGCCTTTCAAGTCTTGATTTTAAGCTTTTTTATGGTGCTTCAGAGCAGCCTTTTGTTCAGGGCTTATTTAATCCCACAGCTACAGTGTGGCTAAACAAGGAGGGTTCTCCTGCTGAAGACTTTACTGGAAGGTCTTTCTGCTGTGGCTGGTGGGAACAAAAGTGATCCCTAGCCCTGTGTGAATCCGAGGAAATGTTCAGCCTGCTCCTTTTGGGTGGTCCTTTCCCTTCTTGTACATCCCCCTCGTGTATACATAGACCAGAACTCAGCCAAAGTTTCCAAGTGACCCATCTGCAAATCTCTGGAGCTTGCTGTCTCTCTCTGAAGCTCCCCTCAGTACCCTGATCCACAAGTCCCAGTGGCTTTGACCTCCCTTCCCTCAGATCTCTAGCTTCTCATTGCAATGAGACGATCGAGCTCCATCCCCCCTCCCTCCCTCCACCCCTCGCACTGCAACCTAGAAATTGATTCTAGGCCCCAACCTGGAGCAGTTGTAGGGCTCACTTTTCCCTGCTTCCTCACAGGGTCATAGTTCTAGGTTGAAATACCTGCACACTATTGTTTTCTATATTTTGTCCGATTTTCCAGTTATTTAAGGCCAGAGGGTAAATCCATTTTCTGTTACTCCATCTTGCATCGTGACCCAAAGCAGAAGTCTTTTGATGCCCTACAATGAATGCGTGTTGTCAGGAAAATGCTTTTTCTACAACTTTTCCTCGTGTCTCTACAGTTACCACGTTTGGAGGTGTTTTAATAATCATCAATTGTGCTGGAACCTTCACTTCGGTCACACCATAGCAGGCTCCCTTTCCTGACACCGGCCAGATCCCGAGAAGAAGACAGAGTCAGCCCCCTGGTTTCCCAGGTTTGAGCCTCGCCAGCGCACTGACATACACTCTACGCGGTGACCAGAGTTTCCATGTTTAGATCGACACGTGTCACCACCATCGGGAGCCCGGTGCTGACTGCATATCTACTTGCCGGAAATGATACACATACGCATGGAAGGTCGTCCTGACCAAAGATGCAAGCATTTGCAGGGCTGCCCTTCTCATTTGCTCATCCCGTGTGCTGGAGCCCCTGTACCTTGGCTTGGGCACTCCGTGGCATTCAGTTCGTCCTCTGACTGACGACTCACACCCAAACACATCCTGATTCAAGGTTACCTTTCCTTCCTTCCTACAAACCAGTCGAATCCAGTTACCTCGTAGGCACAACCCGTAAGCTTGGAGGCAGGAAGGAAACCCTATTTGGGGTGTTTCATCGGCCTGTGGAACATCACCTGACATGGCATGGTCCCCAAAAGAGGCTCGCTCTGTACTCAGTGTTCACGTCAGCTGTGAAGATAACGAAGAGCTGGCTGTCTTGGTGGCCATCCTTGCTACCAAGTAACAAAAGTGAGAACGAAGGCAGCATAAAAGCATGTAGGGAAAGAGGAGAGTGCAAAATTTTGTCACAAGGACACAATTTGGGCTCCCGGACTCACTCGATTTCCCAAGAGCCTGTATTTTTCCACTGATGCTTAAATTAGTTCGAATTGGGATTCTGCCCCCAATGGGCTTAAGCAAACTTCTGCTTCCAACACTAAGATGGGGGTGAAGGAGAAGGAAAACGGCGCGTCACATGTCAAGACATTTAGTGACCTAGAGCGGCCACCTCTCTCCCTACAACCTTACTGCCTTCCCCACCCGAGAGGCAGCGGGCAGAGTGCCTGCCGGGAGCCCTGTGGCCAACGCTGGACGCCCCTGACGAAGGGGCTCGTGTCCCTGTCAGGTGCTGAACCAACGTACCCGGCGTGGGTGACGGAGTGGGCTCCAGCACACACCACAATCGTCCTTTCCGTGTGGTGGCATGTACCTCCATAGCCCCAGAGTTCTGTCGACAAGGAGCGATGGTTTCACCTCTCAGTGTTGCTATTCCTCAAGTCGCTGTGCAAATCCCGCTGTGTTCTACCCGCTTGTCAGTTCAAACCCTGGGTAACTACAGGCAGTGTGGCCAGGACAGTGCTGTCACCGCAGCACCAAAGTGACAATGAATGGCTTTGCACTGCTGCCTTCCTTCCCCCTGGTTGGCTTCGGCCCCCTTTTCCTAGTTGTCCTTCAGCAGATGTGCAGGATGCTGAGGGGGCTCGTGCACCCCTTCCACGGGGGCCTCTGACTAAGCAATCAGGTGGGAGCCGGAGGGAGCTCCATGGGGCCCGGGGTCTCCTGAGTCACCAGGCTGAGTCCCAGCCCTGCTGCCGGTAGACTCGGGCAGGTCTCAGTGAAGCCTAACAAGACGCAACCACCTTTCCTTCCATAAAAGTGGGCCCCAGGGTGTCCAAAAGAGGACAGGGTTTCAGGGACATGTCAATGGAGAACAAGAGTGACGTATTGTGCAATGTCAACTCTGTTTCCTGGGGCCAACATGCAGGAGCCACGTCACGGACAGGCAAATCATGCTAAATGGTGTTTTAAAAGTAAACAGTTTAAAAAACAAGTATTGTGGGAGCCCAACAGTAGTGCACATTTGTGGGGGGCCATCATGGTGTGGTAGGAGCTCTCACAGACACGGACGACTTCTCGCTTCGGAAAGAAGCTATTTCTCCCCTTCCCCGGCTACTGACGGCAAGGCCCCGAGAGGCTGAAGGACTACAGAACTAGAATAGCTTCTAGGAGGAATCTGTCCTCGACGTCACAGTGCCTCTCGATACGCCACGCGACCTCCCGACAGCTCGGGAGCACCCCGCCTTGTCACCCCCACTCTCACACACACGAGACTCCCTTCCTGTGGGAACTTGCCCTCTGGCCTCCGTTTTCTGGGTGTCTTTAAACTCCCAGGGACGAGCCACCTCCTTTCCGTGGAAGAACGTGGCATCTGGCACCATTTCTCTGAAACCAAACGGGCGCACCGACCAGGGAGGCATGTTCGCGCTAATGTGATTAGTTGGCTAACAGCCACGTTTTATGTCACTGTCACGGGGCCCTTTCACTCCAGTGCTGCTTACTTAATTTTTCGTTGTGACAAAATAGACACAACACAATGTTCCCTCTTAACCACATTAAGGGTACAGTCCTGTGGCATTAAGGACATTCACATCGTTGGATAACCACCATGCACAGAACTCTTCTCACCCCACACGGACACTCTGTGACCCTTCAACAAGACCTGTCTGTCCCTCGGATCCCCGACCCTGACAACCACCATCCTGCCTCCCGTCTCTGTGACACGGGTCACTCCAGACACCTCGTGTAAGGGGAACGGTAGGGTGCTTGTGACTGGCTCGCGTCATGGGTGTGACGGCCTCCAGGGTCATCCCCGCTCCAGCACGTGGCAGAGTTCCTTCCCTCTTTAGGCTGAATCGCGTCCCCCGTGCATCCGGACAGCCCGCACTCTGTCTGCGCCCGTGCGGAAGGACTCGATCCGCGTGGGACCCACTCGGAGGCATGGACAAGCCTTCCTGCTGCTGTGTCCTTCTAGCCGGTGTTTCTGGTCCTCGCTCAGTCTCTCAGCACTTACTCAGGGGAAGGTGAGTCCTCTTCCTTACGTCAGTCCCCTACTTACTTTAAGATAATTCCAGGCTGTCTCTAGGATGGTCCTTCTCTGCGCTGTGGGATGAGCCTGAGCACAAACAGGGTCCCGGGAGCTGCCGCCCAGCGGAGACCCCTTCCACCTCCGGTTCCTGCCTCGAGGGTCCTGGGGATCTTGACGCCCATCACTCCATGCCAGGGGCCCCCTGCTCGGAGAATGGGACAGAGGGAGGCTCATCTTCGCAGGCTCCTGGGGGCAGCACGGGCCGCCACCCTCACCCCACAGCGCGGAGGGTCCCAGCTGCCAGCCCCTCGCGGGAAGGGCCAGCTCCGGCTCGCACCCTCAGACCCGTGTTCGTGAACCTGGGAAGCACCCCAGCTACCGGCCCATCGAATGCGTCTGGAAGACTTTCTGAACTCACACACCTGCCTCAGCGAACTGTCTCCAAAAATCGCAGTGAGGGCGGGAAGTGAAGGAGAGATGCCCCAGTGAGACGTGAACTGGGTCCTCCTCGGCCGGCCCGGGCCAAGGCTGGCGCTGGGAATAAAGAGGCTTCACTGCCCGCTGCTCCCGGGGGGGACCTGGCGGGTCGGGTTGCTGCTCACTCTGGCCCCGCCTTGAGGAATGGACTCCGTGACACTGCAGGCCTTTCTCTTCCCTGATAACTTTGCGTCAAGGCGCCGTGCTGACCCAGCAGGTCAGATAAAGGACTGCAAAGCCATTGTCCGCACTGGCCCGGGAGGCGGTGGCCAACATTCCTGGTGTGTTTGTAAACACGGCTGGGACAGTAGGTGCAAAGCGAGCGATGCCGGCGCAGCAGGCCCACACGGGGAGCCCAGCGCTTGGCTCCTGCTGCCGGACTTGTGACTGACCTGCTCCACACAGGAGGGCACGCACTTCAGTCCATCCCACCACCAAACCCCATCCCAGTGGGCTCCACGGTAGGGGTACCGTGCATGCCCACAGGGTACCGTGCATGCCCACAGAGTTCCGTGCACGCCCACAGGGTTCCGTGCACACCCACAGGGTTCTGTGCATGCCTACAGGGTACCGAGCATGCCCACAGGGTACCGAGCACACCCACAGGGTACCGTGCACGCCCACAGGGTACCATGCACGCCCACAGGGTACCGAGCATGCCCACAGGGTTCCGTGCACGCCCACAGGGTACCGAGCATGCCCACAGGGTACCGAGCATGCCCACAGGGTTCTGTGCATGCCCACAGGGTACTGTGCACACCCACAGGGTACCGAGCATGCCCACAGGGTTCTGTGCATGCCCACAGGGTACCATGCACGCCCGCATGCCCACAGGGTACCGAGCACGCCCACAGGGTACCGAGCACGCCCGCAGGGTTCCGTGCACGCCCACAGGGTTATGTGCATGCCTACAGGGTACCGAGCACGCCAACAGGGTACTGAGCACGCCCACAGGGTACCAAGCACGCCCACAGAGTACCGAGCACGCCCACAGGGTACCGTGCACGCCCACAGAGTACTGAGCACTCCCACAGGGTACCATGCACGCCAACAGAATGCTGCTTTCCGGAACTCAATAATCCATCAACTGACGAACTTCCGTGGTACATACTTCTAAGGTTCTAGAAAATTCAACTCATTGACTTAATTTTACTCACTATTCACTTCTAAAATCATTGAAAATTGCATTTGATAAGTATCCATAAAACTATCAGACTAAGGATCCACGTCCAGAAGTCGGGTAACGACATGCCCTGAAAGCAGAAAACGATTGTTAGGGGATTTAAACTAAGGGAGTAAAGAAATCAGGTAGGACGTTCAGCTCTGAGCTTCCTGGTGACACAACAGAGAAGGGGGAAGCAACGCCAGGCTGCCTCTGTCCCCTTGGGAGCGAACCAGGGCGTAAAGGTCCGTCGGAGACACCGTCCCGATGAAGTTCGGGTTTCGGGTGGGGGTCACTTTCCAACGCTGAAGTTAGACGGGGAGTCTTAGGGATTCACCCACTCCGGGTATCAGACGTACCCGTGTGCGTGTGTCTCCGTGTGTATGGACGCACCCAGCCACCTGTCCACCCACTCCGGTCACTTTAGGTGTCTGTGTATTTCAGAGATGTCAACGAAAACCTGTCAGGAAGCCTCGCAAGCCCTCCGGTTTCAGTTTGTAGGAACGGGGCCTCTCCTGGGACAGGATCTGATGGGGAGGGGGAGGGTAAGGGTCATCGCATGTCCCCGGGACATCGGCACATTTCTCTGTCCTGCTGGTAGCTGAGCTGATCCCACACAGGGCTACTGGTTCATAACGGGGACCCTTGGCCACTGGTGGGGGCGGGGACCCCTCGGTGTTGCTGCTAAAGCCCCGCCTCGGGGTGCCTGAGGAAGGCTCTTTGGCACCCAGGTGCCCTGCAGGCGAGCTTTTCCGTCTGAGCTCGGCTTGTGGGCCAAGCCTGGCGTGTGAGTGGGTTCCTGCCCAGCTCCCATGTGGCACTCCCGTTCCCGACTGGCCCTGGAACCCCGCCCCTAACCACAGCTGCCCGGCCGGGGGCTGCCCCCTGCCCCCTCCTTGCCAGAACTCTCTCTCTCTCTGGAGAGCGGGAGCTTGTGGCCCTCCCCTCCCCCAGCTGCTACAAGGGGTCCTGATGGCCCAGACGGGCCCCGCAGAGCCACTTGCCTATTGCGAATGTCCCCCTGCAGAGACCCCTGCAATCCCGTGCCTACACCTCTCTGATTAAACACCCTGGAAGGTGAGGCCCAAGTTCACGGTCACGATGTAGCTGCCGCCTGTCCTCCTCAGGAGCCGGCTGGTCCTGGGCTGGTGCCTCTGCCCACCGACCCACTGCGTAGGCAGCTCAGGGGAGCAGAGGGCCGTCTCCCCTTCCCTGGAGCGCAACCCACGCGGAGGGTGTGTCCGGGCTCCCTAACATCGGGGCACGTTTGTGGGGTGGTGACTGTGGAGGGGAGCTCTTCCTCAACCCCCCACCCCAGGCAGTCAGGGGCCCGAAGCCGCCACGCCGCAGCGGAGTGGACACGGTTCGCTGGCTCCGCCTGGCTGTGCTGCCGTAAAGCGGCTGCGAACTCCGCAGACCCTCGGGGAGGCACCCCCGAGCCGGACAGACGCAGTCGTGTCGCTTCGGTACTTTTTGCCGGTTGCTTGCATTCCGGTTAACAGAGAGTCTACTGTATATGCCCCGTGACCACCCCCCTGGAGGGAAATACAGGGACGAGGCCCTGCCGGCCCCCCCTCTTCAGGTGAGCAGAACCTGAGAAAGAACTGGAGCACCTTGCGGCCCCGAGGGGCCCGCTGTAAGTGGACAGCCCTTTGCAGTCAGTTCCAAGGTAAGTTCAAGGTCGGGAGCAGGGCGATGGAAGTCAATTTGAGTCCCGCTGAGAGGGAGTTTCCACAGCCAGAAGGAACTGGAATCTCTGGGAGCCCATTGGGGAATGCTGGCAGGCTCAGATTACGGGGTGTATGCTCCCTGGGGCTGAGGGGTCCCAGAAAGTACCAATCACCAAGATGGCGGCAGATGACAACCGGCGGGAGTCACCCCAGCAGCTTGAAAGAGATGTTTGTAACCGACCAGAGCAGCTCTGCAGAGCCAGGTCCATGGCTGGTGCTCAGGAAACACTCGGAGCCTCCAGAGACCACGGGCGAGGTTGAGAGAGGGACCCCGCTGGGGTTGGCGGCCACCCCATGTGGCAGCTCAGGGGTCCTGTGAGCGACGGGCAAGCATGCCCCTCCTACGTCCTGCTGAGGCGTGCCTCTGGGAGACACCGAGACCCCTGGAGACAGCAGTGTCCTCTGGGTCCTCTGCTTCTCGCCCCGGCATCCAGGAGAACATTCCTGAGGACGGCGTGGGGACAGCGGGCTGCTGGACCGGGAGGCTGACGGTGTGGGAAGGCAGCTTGGACGGGTCACTGCCGTTTTCCTCTCAAAGCACCTCAGCTCCGCGCGCTGAGCCCCTGTGTAACTCGCGCTCCAAGCGCACGGGTATTGATTTTCACGGAGTGATGGAAAAGCAGATAAAATTCATAAATAACGAGCCACACGCCTGAAGCGACCTTCACGTGAACAGTAACAGAAAGAAATTACACAAAGAAGTGCGTCAGATTTTACACGTGCCAGAGAGTGAGACGAAGCAGAAAGAGCATCCATTCTCCGGGCCCACGAGGCGGGGGGCGAGGCCGGACCCCCGCGTGCCTCGGTTGGAGGGAGAAGCCCGAGCCAGCCTGGCCCGCGGCTGGGCGGGAGCGCTTCCGGGGGGACGACGCGGACACCGGCTCGGCCACCCGCCCACTGCGGCTGCTAAACCTCAGGCTCCCACCCACTGACGCCCCGGGGACCGTGCTCTGAAGAGTGACAGTGGGAGGAGTTGCCGGGCTGAGCCCAGGACGCCTGGAGTTCACTGCCAGGCCTGTGGCTCAGAGGCCGGCTGCCGGGAAGCCACAGACAGAAGGGCCTCGGACGTGCGGACAGTGACCACGGGTGAGGCTCAACACAGAGGACGGGAGCAAAAGGGACCGGTAGTCAATACCCGGCAGAAAGGGTCTCCCTGCAGTGTGCCCGGATGGGGGAAGACGACAACACAAAGAAGATCGGCGTCTGTTCTTAAATCATCGTAATGTGTAGTTGGACACCAGTGACCCGGCTCGGTGTGGTCTGTGCATCGGAACCGGGGAAGCAAGACGCCTAGCAGCGCCGGTGTTCAGAGTGCGGTCCCCAAGGCCCCCACCCTGCGGCTCCCAAGGGGGCTCCACGCCGCCCCCGCAGGACGCTGAGTCGGAATCTCTGAGGACGCGGCCCAGGAATCTGCAACTTTTGAGCCTGTAATACAGTAATTTTGACAACCACTGACCCAAAGGGTAAAAGAGCAAATCGTTAACGTGCACCCCTCCTTAACCGTGCAGCCGGGCTCTGGAGAGCCCGGGGATCTGGGACGGAAACGCCGGGGTTACACATGCTCCTGCGCCTTGAGCCACGCGCTTCCCTTCCCGTGATGCCGGCCTTTCGCCTTTGCAAAGGGGAAATTCTACCCAGAGTTGTAAACATTGATTGGAGCAACACAAAAAGCGCGTTCGACGTAAACGCCCCGGGTTTTATAAATGTCTGTTATCCTCCTTAGTAGGGACTGTCCCGATATCAGACAT
Source organism: Lyroderma lyra (assembly GCA_004026885.1). Taxonomy (NCBI): domain Eukaryota; kingdom Metazoa; phylum Chordata; class Mammalia; order Chiroptera; family Megadermatidae; genus Lyroderma; species Lyroderma lyra. The sequence continues at coordinate 35,934 of PVJL010006855.1, read as the reverse complement.
CTGGCCGTGGGGACGGGCCCTGGCGAGGTTAGAAGCCTCAGCAGACGCCGGGCAGGACGGCAGAGAAAGCCAAGACCTCGCAGGCGTGCCCGGGCCACCCTGTGCAGGAGGACGAAGGCAGGACACTGAGGACGCGGGCTCTGCACTGCGTGGCCAGGGCAGACTCCGCTCACAGTGCTCACGGTAACACGGTGGAGCACGATGGAGAGGGTTGAAAGTCACTTCTTTATACACAAGGACACTTGCTGACAGGGGTTTTCCTCGGGGGAAGCATTCTTCCTTTTCTCAAAGAAACTTGTGGCTTTATACAGTGTGTGTGTCCAGGAAAGTTACCGAGATGGGACCCGGCGTCGCCGCAGACCCCTCACCTAGCTTCCCCCGATGCCACCATCTCACACAACGGCGCGACAATCGTCAAAAGGAACAGACACCGGTGGCCGTTGGCCACGGGACTGCAGACCCAATACCGACTCCGTTGGCTTTCCCACGTGGCCTTTTCCTGCTCAGGACCCCACGTTGCATGTAGTCCTCCTGTCCCCGTCCGTCTGCTCCGGGCTGTGATCGTTTTCTCGGGTTTTCCTTGTTTTTGACGATTTTCACAGTTGTGAGGAGCGCTGGTCGGGTGTGTGATACAGGTATTACTGGATAACGGGGAATTTGGGGGGCAGGGGCAGAGACTGCAGCGCTGAAATGCTGTCCTCATCACATCACACCAAGGGTGCACGCTGCCAACGTGCCCCTCGCAGCTGCGGCTGACCCTGCCCACCGGGCTGAGGGGACGCGTGCGGACTTCGCCGTCACTAAGCACAGCCCACCAGGCGCCAAGTGCATGTGGGCGGGGAGGCGGACAAGGCGCCACCTTCAGAGGGGGCAGTACCCGTCAACAAGTTCAGGGTCACCCTTCACTGGCAATAATGTGGTCAGAAAAGGTCACTTCGCCAAGGTAGGCTGCAATAGCTACCCATCCGTGCTTTCCGTCTTTTCGGAAACAAAAAAAGTTCAAATCCAAGAGGCCGCGCCTGAGTGGCCATCTGTGTGACTCGCCAAGGCTGCAGGGTGGGGGGCTGAACATGGGGTGCCCACAGCCTCGGGACAGCAGCCAGGGGCCCCCCACCACAGGGAAAATTCAGGAGACACATGTCGCCCTCAGCTCCCCAACTGCATTCTGGGTGTTTCTGACTCCGGAAAAAAAATCAGTCAAATAAAATAACGCTCTCTTCTCAAAGCCAGAAAATAATCTGCATTCCGGCCTTTCCCGGGACCTTAAATTCGAGCTGTGAAAATTATCTACTATATGCTGGCCCTGGCATCCAACATTTTGAAATGGAGAATTTACCTTTAAGGAAAATTTGCACTTTATTATATGAAACATAAAAGTAAAGTCTTTAGTTAACTCTCAAAAGATACACACTTTTGCCTTGTTTTATATACCCATAATATCTCTATTGTATGTATGTCATGCTATGTATATCTATTATATATAATACACAATGTACACACACACACACAGCAGCCAATGTATTCTAAGAAAAGGAAGACTTGAGAGACACTGACTAGGGACCATGCACCTTTAAAAGCGTCTGTTGGCGTTCTGAGTGTCGTACACTGAACTTAATTCAGGTACACAAACGAATGAAAAGAACGTGTGGAAACTTTCGCAGACTAACCATCGAGCACTAAGGGCTCATCAAGCACTGAGCATGTGTTCAAACCACCCTGCGTTTACCCAAGCCCAGGCCGGGCCATCTCCAGCTTGCACAGAAGGTGTGCGCCCAAGTTCACTGGTAGTTTTTCTTCTCTTAAACTCAGAACTAATTCCTTGTAGGCATAAGTGCTTGTTTCCTAATAGACTCCCGTGGGCCAGCTCAGGGTGGAGGCAGCTCACCGCGTCTGTGGAATGTGACCCACGTTTCAGTGTGTAGCTCAGTCTCAGGGACTCACCACCCGCTCCCTGCCCCCACCCACAGAGAGGACCAGGGACTGCAGTGGGAGGGGCAGGGTCACCACCCTGGCTTCTGAGCTGTCCTCTGTCACCTCCAAACGGGGCTCCTCGGGGCCTCAGCCTCTTGGTCTGGTCTTAAGGAGAGAACTGGCCCCCTTTGCGTCTGGGCCCTCATGTGACTTCCGGTTTGGAATCATCGCCTCCTGATTCGAACTGTGCTCCAAGCATTCTGGACGCCTGTCTTGGACTCTTGGACCCATGTCCTCTCCACTGGCCCTTAAAGGTGTAGGAGCCCCACAGGCTCCCATGCTCAGGATGGGAGGTGATCACAGGCCACCACTGGCTGGCTCAGCCGTCTGGGCTGGGCGGTTTTCCCAGGGCTCCTTGAGGTAAAGCAGACGAGGTCTGGGGCCACTGTCGTCTGCTTCCTACAAGCAAGTAGGAAACCCAGCCCTCACCCCTTCAGGTGACAGGGCAGCTCATGTACCAACTCGAGAATGACGGGGGTGGCCCCACCAAGGGACCGGCATGACCAGCTCTATCAACAGTTATCCACGGCCTTTTGGTCAGCACCTGACGTCCACTTCTAGGCCAAGTGCAGAGGCACCTCTGGGGGTGAAGCATCTGGCCACCCTGTCTCTAGTGGGCACTCTCCACTTTTCGTGGCTTGCCGGGCTGGGCTGGGGACGTGCTGAGTGAGTCTGGCCACAGGTCTTGTCTCATTGGAGTCCCGTGTTCTCCAGCTGCCCTGTCACTGCAGGAGCAGGCCGATCGGCTACAGAGATCCCCTTCGGCTGGTTTCTACCGTGGACTCTGGCCGGGGACCCCCAGCGTGCGCTCTGAGGTCAGAGCTGTGGGTGGGGGGTAGGCACCGTGCACACAGAGAGCTGAACAGCTCATTCAGTTTCACAGGGGCATTCAAGGTCCTGACACAGAATCAGGACAGCTGTGTCCCCACGTCGAGATCTGCAATTGAAAATCCTCTCATCACTCCCAAGGAACGGTAGAAGGATACGCACGATTTGCTCAGGAATTGCTCAGGGAAAGTTGAGGGAGGAAGGCTGGTCCTATTCCGAGGGGGAAGGATGGTAGTCAGGGTTCACATTCAGTGTCATGGTCACAGGCAACTCAGAACAAGCTGGAGTCCAGTCCTGAGAGTTACCAAAGTTGAATGGAACCCATGGGGGTTGGGAGGCAGCACGCCTGGGCAGCAGTTCAGCTTCTTTGGGCAGTAAGAACTCTTGACTTTATCAGGGAGGCGCTGGGACAAAAGAGTCCATGGTGACTTATTAGAAGCTTAGCCCCGCCCGAGGGTTAAAAGCTGGTATCCGTAACTTCTGATGCGGATCTTTAGAGACACTGAGAAAACAAACAAGCCGATGGTACCCCCCGACAGAGGGGCAGACTCACCTCGGGGCTGGCGGACACGCTGGGCTCTGGAGGTGCAGGCCGCCAGGCGGGCCGGGGGCCAGCCCACAATCGTCTCGCTGACGTCCCTCCCGCGGGGACGCTCCGGACAGGACAGTGCCTCCTGCGTGGTGGGAAGGAAGTGGCCCTCTCCGCTGCAGGTGACTAAAACGCGACGCCATCGGCCCAGGCAAGAACGGAAGCCCGGGGCGCGAGAAGCCGCAAGCAGAAGCCCGGCAACGGCCGGATCCGGAGATGCCGGCCACGTCTTCCGCCTTCCTGTGCGCGGTTCCGCCTTGGCGTGTCTGTTCAGCCCACGAGGGACAGGGGGCCCCTCCCGGCTATGTACCCCACGTCCTCACTTCCTCTCGTCGTGGGAAAAGGGTCCTTACCCCAGACATTCCAGAATCAGGGATGGGGTGGGGGTCTTTCCTGCTTTGATCTTAGTCATTCCTGAACCGGCGCCGTGCCTGGAGGATTTGGGTGCCACAGCTCCCTGGGCAAGTCGCAGTCCCTCTCATGGGTCAGAGGTAGGGAAGCGCTGGCTGTCCGTGCCAACTGCTGCACTGGGATCAGAAGAAGGAGGTGTGGGTGGTGGAGACGCAGAACCAAAGGGGCCCACCACAGGGGGCGGGTGGTCAATAGCCTGCCGGGCAGAACCTCTGTGGCTGGGCTCTGGGCAGGGCTGGGCCTGCAGGTGGCCCGTGGCCACGAATGGCTCGAGCCTGTTAGACTGGGCAGGATGCGTAAAGTCCTGGTGTGGCAGGTCTTAAAGGTCTTACCTTTGTCTAATGTTGGAGTTTGTACCGAGTGCTTTTCTCAAATACTATGTTATTAAATACTATTTAACTAAGTGAGCCACTTAATAAGAAAACGACACCTTCTCCGTGACTGGGATGGCAAAACTGAGGGTTTGGAAGCTTAGTAAAAAGCCACCTGGGTTGTGGACCGAGTTGAGGCGTAAAGCCAGCTCCAAGTCTGTTCTTTGCTTTAACTCCACACAACGACACCGGGGAGAACACGTTTCTGGATGCTTCAGGTGGTTTGGGCTCTTTTTCAGTGAAGGGGGTGGGGGTGGAGGAATCGCCGAGTGAGACAAGGCCCCGAAGGCCGGTCGAGGGTGAGCTGCTGTCAGGACAGCCACACGGATTTGTACCCCGCCCTGCCACGTCTGTGCTGAACAGACAAGTAAGGGGGGTATTTTGGGAGCTCTGTACTGTCAGTACTGCCCACGTGTTTTACATAGAAGAATACTTATTTGGTTAGACACCCTGAAATCCCCCACCAAATGATGGAGAGGAAAAAGAACCCAAACACATAAAAAATGTAGTTTTGAGGGAAGTGGGAATTGTAACGTCATCTAGTTAATGGTTAATGCCAACGACCAGAAGAGTAGATGGCATTTCTATATTGGTAATGGGATGCAGGGCAAAAATACAACTCGGTGCACATTTAAAACACGCTGGTTTCTACGGATCGCTAAGGTGGCTGTGTCACTGTGCGTAGTACCTATGGACAGGAGTTTCGGAAAGTCACAGTCACTACAGCGAGAAGAGAGCGTGTCGGGAGAGCTCAGTTGCACCAAGGTGGCATCTCTACCAAGAGGGGGCGGGTCATCGCCGGTTCTGTCCCCTGACACACTCCCAATTCCCAAGGGGAAGGGACAGCGAGCCCACCTCCGGTCAGGACAGCGTTCATGCTGTCATGGCCAACTCCAGTAGCGGGATTCCTTGAACTAAGTCTCCTGCCTTTATTCCAGGCCTGAGTGCACAGCACTGCATTCGGGGTGCTCCGGCCCTCTGAGCTTTCTGCAACCAGCTAACACGGCAGGGACCCAACCTGAACGGCCACGCTATCTTAGCGATGAAGGGAGTCGCCCTGACAATACAACCTCAAGTTGAATCCTTTTTAAAGCACGTGTTCACTTTTCTTCTTTGTCAAACAAGGGGTTTAAGGTGTTAGAATTTTCTAGAATAGTGCTCCTCATAAGGCTGTTCTACAATATTCAAATTAGATTCTTCTTCAGGCAAACTGCTTACTTAGGCATCTCAAAGCACCTCCGGGCCCGCTCGACCCACAAGCTTTTTGCTCTGAATTCTGCACTTGACGGGGATAATTTTGAGTGGCTGTGCCTCTAAAATGACAGGCATGCCACGCTCCTCACTTTCTACAGTGACAAAGTTTTCAGCACAGTGAGGGTCATCTCTGATTTCCTTTTCGATAGAGAACATTTCTGCATAATTGTCACCCTTGGGCTATGCTTTTTGCTAAGTTGAGACCTTATATGATGGCTGTCCGGAAAAAATCCAGCCATCAGTGCCTCTGTCTTTCACACTATGTGGCTGGATACTTTCCGGGCAGCCCTCGTATGTAATGGGGTGCGCTCTATCTGTGTCATCTAACTTGTCCTTCCTTTGTCCCCACAAAACTTGACATGGCTTAGTGGACACTGAACGTTTGCTCAGTTGATTTCAATGTAATTACCCTCACAACGGCCTCGGGAAGTTAGCAGGGCAAATGTCGGCCTCTTTTGCAGAGGACAGTCACCCGTCTTGGGCACCCACAACAAGGTGTCTGCCAGGATCTTCCGTGTTTATTTCATGTCTCCTCCCTGCAAGGAGATTGCTCTGGGCTTTTCCAGTTCTGGGTGGAAGTGGGCTTCCAGTGGCTCTAGGTATCTAAGCAGGAGCTGTAAGTTAAAGTTGAGCACTTGTCACCTCTGAAGAAAAACAGTCGATGACATTTCTCATAATGACAAGCACAGTCCACCTGAGATATTGTTGGAAGCAGTGACGAATATGAAAACACACCCAAGAGATGCTTAAACTCTCCTTAAATGTACTGGACATTTGTAAACACAGAACTTTTTCTTTTAGTGATGGATACGTCGCATGTAGTACAACACACAGATTGTCAGTGTGCAGTTCTGTGAGAACTGGCGATTGTACATCCTCTTTGTAAGTACGTAGCTTCCGGTGAATCTAAATGTATGCAAGACAGTGCATGGCACGTCTGAGCAGAAAGGAACGGGGACAGACGTGAAGCGTTAGACCCAGAAAGACAGCACCAAGACAGATGCAGGAAGAGAAGCAGAACTGCCCACCAGTTCTGACATGGTAAGTAGTCAAAGCAATAACCAGATAAATGCCAAAGCCCCTCAATAGGTGTCGTAGAAAAACAAAGGTTAGGGTTGCTGAGTGATTCAGGGATGCGTGGGCAGAAAGGAAAAGCTGAAGTTTCTGAGATCAAAAGCAAGTTCCTCTCTCTCTCTCTCTCTCTCTCTCTCTCTCTCTCACACACACACACACACACACACACACACACACACAGATAAAACCATTTTGGTCCAGCAAAAAGCAAACCGTTGACAACTACATTCCTGGAAGAGTGTTGGTCGGAAGGAAGAAACCGCCAGTATGGCCTCAGGAGCAAGTCTTCTCCTCCAGAGGCTGAAATCATTTCTGCCCAGAGTGACAAAGAGAGACGGCAAGGAGAGCACATCTGGGCCGAGTTTGCGGGGGAACTCACGGACCTGCACAGGGATGGCCTTCTTTTTCTTTACTCCAACCTTGGGGTTTTTAGAACACACAAACTTTTAAGGTTTTCATTCAATTGAACAAGCCCAAACAAATCACGTTTCCATATTTCATATGTCCAGTAACCAGACTGAGTAACCAAATTTCAGTTGGAAGGAATAGTCCAGAAACACTGACTACGGATTATATTACAGGAGCTGTAAGTGTTTTGTGACTCGGGACTCCAGTATCTTATCCGGATTGAGAGATCCCTGGGTCGGCCCAAGGCGTCCTGGAAGCACGGAAGTCCTTCCATGCCACTGGCTCACTGAGGCCTGCTGTAGCCGCCCGCGGCCTCCGGAGCTGCAGTACAGGTTGGAGCACTGTGCTGAGGTCTTTCAGCACAAAGCCCCTGCAGGAGAGAAAGCTGTGACTCCCAGCCGAGTGCTCCCCCCACAGCTGTTCTCACTTTGCACTCACTCCTGGGGCTCTGGAGTCAGGCTGCCGGGGTCTGGATCCGGATTCTTCCACTCCACCGGCTGTGTGACCGTAGATAACTTACTGGACCTCTCTGTGGCAGTCTGTCCATCCGCAAAGTAGGAAAGAGCAGAGCACATTTTACAGAGAGGCCATGAGGACGACACGAATGGCATCTGCTCCTTCGTGGAACACGTATGCATTTCTTGAGCAACAATGGGTGCCAGGTGGTGCTTTAAGGTCCGAGGACAACAGCAAACAAAGTCCCTGCCATCATGGAGGTTACATTCCAACCAGAGCGACAGATGATAAACCAGTAAACAAGGACACATGACTGTCAGATGGCGGTAAGTACTGTAGAGAAGGGAAAACCAGAGAAAAGGAAATAGGAGTTGGGGGGCTGCTATGTAGAGCGTCCAGGGGCAGCTTCCCTGAGTGACATTGAACACTTAGAACCAAATCTGATGCATGAATATTTAGGACTGTCGTTCTCACCATTATTAATTCCGTACAAACTTACCAAATTTGCTTAGGACGAACTACCAAGAGGAAACGAAGACTGTGAGACTCCTGCAGGGAGATTATAACGGCTCTAAAAGACAATCTGGTGCCACAGTTTGCTTTGGTGACCTGTGGGCTGTGCCTGCTCCTCCCAACCCCGCCCCTGCCACCCCACCCACATCCGTGACACCTCTGAGTAACGTGTCTTTCCCGGATGCTGCAGCCTGCGGTGTACTGTCCGCCCGCGCAGCACCTAAACGTTTTGTTTCTTAATTCCTAGCACTGATCTCTCATGGAATTCTAGTCTGACATCATTTATTCTCACTCATCTCCCCCCCAGTAGAATGTACATTCAATAACATCTACCTCGTTTCCTTCTAAACTGCCCGCTCCCTGTCCGCACCGGACACGGGCGAACGTGGGTTCAGAGCTCCCCACGCGCCTGCGCCCACGACGGGGCACACGGGGCTGGCGGGCACCTCTCTCGGGCGCCTGAAGCATGTACCTCTTCTCACACTTCCACTCAACGTATTTCAAACTTCCCACCGTTGGCAGTGTCGACGAAGATCCAGGCTCATCTACAAGACAAACGACCTTTGAAGAAACAGACAATAACTGCCCAGAGGGAAGAACCAAGCTTACTCACTATTTTCGGGAAACAGAAAAAATGCCCCGTGGATCTTGGGAGTCCCACGCATGCTGCCTGGTACCTGCACCTTCTTGGCACAATCCTGCCGGCAGTCATTATTCCGAACCAGCCAGGGCATCTGGACGAGACAAAGCACCACAAGCGCTCTGCAGACAAGGGACTCGGCACAGTCGGGTGTAAGTTAGGAGCCACGAGGTGCGCACACGTGGCCAGCAGGCGCGTCGCGTGTGCCGGGGCGCAGCCCGGGAAAGGCCGGGGGCCGACTAAAGCTGAGGGAGGGGCCAGAGGGAGGGGCACGACGCCTGTGCTTGGACTTGTCCCTACAAAGCAGGGTCACCAGGGAGCACTGGTAACCCCACCATTCCCTCTTGGGGTATCACCGCACAAAAGCGACAAGAAGAGGCGGTCGAACGCCAAACCGGACAGGCAAGGAGCCACTTTGAGAACACGGTCTGGTTCGCGGCGCGGCAGGAGGACGGGGCAGCGGGCCCGGGGCCTGAGCGGGGGGCGGGCGGGCTGGCTGCCTCGTGGGCGCCCCAGCCCCGCGCCCCCTGGCCGCCTGCTGCCTGCAGGTTCCGGGTGTCAGCCCCGCTCAGCCCCCGGCCGTGGACAAGCATCAGCAGAAGTGAACTGGGATATTCAGTCCCCAGCTGTGACCCCAAGTAAACGACGACCGGCCACTGGCTCAGCTGCGGGTTTGTTTACTTATTTAGGTTGGGGTTTCACTTTCCAGGCTATTTTTGCTCCGGGGCGAGCCCCGCCTCCCACGACAGTAGGTCCCTAAGAACAAACCGCCAAAAGCCGTCCCTTCTCTGTGCCTGCTTCTCCCACGGGGACGACAGGGTCGCTGCTCCTGGACACGGGGGAGGCGTGGTCTGCATTAAGCCGGGCACATTCTCAGGAAAAAAATTTAAGGGTGAAAGGGTGAAGGCCAAGGAGAAGGTCAAGAAAATGGCCAGGGTTCAGGAACTGACTCACACTGAGACATTCACTGGAGAGAACGTCACTGGCTCGATCTGAAGCAGAGGCCAAGGCCAAGGGACAGGGTGACCCAACAGGGAGGAGAGTGGACTCTTAGCAGTTTGGTCACCGTTTCTTTACACAAAGCAAATGAGAATCACCGAGCGAGCTGCCACATCAAAAGAGGAAGCACCTGGAAGTTGTGGGGCGAACCGCCCCATGGGGCAGGGGAGGGGGAGGAACCAGGTCCTTCGCAGTGTCTCTGGCGTAAGACGAGATGTGTGCTGTCCCCCGTGCCCTGGGGGACCTCGCCACACGTGATCGATTTCACACCCTGTAAAGGAGCATTTACGGAGAAGCCGAGTTGGTACTGAAATAGGAGTCCACGGCGTGGCCAGCTGCACGACTTCGGCTGTTTTTCCGCGGGGCGATTACATGAGTGCTTCGCATCCATCCAGAAAGGAGAAATGAGGGTGCCGTGTTGTGGGGGGAGGGCTGGGGAGGGGGTGCTACGCCGTCTCCCTGCCACGTACGAACATTCATAATAGGAGAGGACCCCTCTCGCTCCCGAGCCCTGACTACAGTGGGAACGCATAAAAGCCAAGGGCAGGAGGAAATACTAGTTGTGTCAACAGTCGCATGTTACAGATGCTCAAGGCGAGTGAACCGTGCCAAGCGTTAATGGACCTGCTGGAAACAGAGACAGCTGGGCACCTGCCGCCGGCCGCCTGACCTGGCCCACCCCACCGGAGCCGCGGCCAACCGTGTAGCCTCTCTCTGTTCTTCTTTCTCATTGGGTCAAAATAAAGGTTGTTCCTAAATGTTGTTTAGACCCTGGCCTCACCCCAGAGCCATCGATGGACCAAAGCCTGAAGGTATGCTGGGATCAGATGCCAGGGAAGAAATGCCACTCATGGGTGCAAACACCCCAAGGGCTTGCTGAGCTCTCACTCTAATCACAGAGGGTCAGCAGAGCCACCATAAAAGTGAGAGTGCCCAGCCCTCTGCACGAGTTTTGTAGAGCCTGCGCACAGGCTTGATGGTGCAGGAAACACACAGAAACACATCAAAAGTGTTGGGGCTCTTAGTTCAGCTGGAAGCAAGAGACACAGCCCAACCCATGGGAAGCACTAGCACAGACCTGTAAAACTGACCAAACGCTCCTGCCCTTCAAGAGACATCAAGTAACTGAGGCAACCAAGCACGCGGAGACTCACCCCAAAATCCACACAAACACATTCATTTACAAAAGGATCCGAGGAAGAAGCATGATGACCCAGAATAACCCCTTTGTATATCTCCTAACTCGTTTTACAGACATTTCCAAAAATACAGAAAAGTAGAGAGAATAATAGAATGAACCGCACGTGCCCATCACTCGGATTCAGCCAATAGCAACATATGTCCCCCTTTTTTTATCTGGTCCCACCCCTCCTTTTTCCTGGAGTATTTTAAAGAAAAATCCCAGACAGGTTACCACATCACCCCTAAGTAGTTCAGGATGGGAAAGATGATTCGTGTGCATCTTTTACAGAACTTTCCATCTCCAGTATTGAGAATTTAAAGAGAACAATGCAGAGAGAGGGGCCTTCGGGCGGCAGCAGCTGAGAATTTGGGGCATTGGCTCCTGCCTGCTGGCTGTCCCTCAAAGCACCATCGGAAGTCCATCCGCAGGCATGCTGTGCTGGATAAACACGCATGTATATGTGTGCGCATGTGCATGTGTGTGTGTGTGCGCACATGTGTGTGCGTGTGTGCGTGTGTGCGTGCGCATGTGCATGTGTGCGTGTGTGTGCACATGTGTTTGCGTGTGTGCGCGTGTGTACGCATGTGCATGTGTGCGTGTGTGTGCGCACATATGTGTGCATGTGTGTGCGCGCGTGTGTGCGCGTGTGTGCATATGCACGCGTGTGTGCATGTGTGTGCATGCATGTGTGTGCGCATGTCTGTGTGTGTGTGCTCGCGTATGCGTGTGCGCGTGTATGTGTGTGCCTGTGTGCGTGTGCATGTCTGTGTGTGCGTGTGTGTGTGCGTGCATGTGTGCGTGTATGTGCGCATATGTGTGTGTCCATGTGTGTGTGTGTGTGCACATGCATGTGTGTGTGTGTCCACGTGCGGCTTCCTCAGCACCCAGATGATTCTTTTCCCTGAAATCGATGCCAGTACCTACAGGCAAACCCCTAGGGTGGCGTCTGCCCAACTGGCCTGAGCGTGTCAAGGGTGGAGACTGAGAGCGAAGGTGGGCCAGTGAGGGTCTCTCTGCTGGACATTTGCATGTGGAAGCAGAAAAACAGGATCAGACAAGACCAAAGAGAAGGTCTCCCCGAGTCTGCCGCTGAGAGCCTACCAGCTGCCTTTCCCAAAACTGTGGAAGGAAGCTTGGGAAGGTTCTCGGCCTCCCCAAAGCTTGGGAAGGAATGGTGTTCTGCTTCAATCCGCGAGATACCCATAACCCTTGTAATCAATTCCCCTTTCGTGTGCTAGCTATTCAGAACTGACTGTTATGGTTGCAGTGAAAAGAACTCTATTACAGATGTCTCTAGAACAGCAGTTCTCAACCTGTGGGTCACAACCCCTTTGGGGGTCGAAAAACCCTTTCACAGGGGTCGCCCAAAATGATCGGAAAACACCTATCAGATATTTACATGACGATTCATAACAGCAGCAAAATTATAGTTATGAAGTAGCAATGACAATCATGTTATGGGGTCACCACGACACGAGGAGCTGTATTACAGGGTCGCGGCTTTAGGAAGGTTGAGAACCACTGCTCTAGAAGGATCCCACAGTAGCGATGAGAATGCTGTGAAACAAACCTATGCATCCTGTTCATTGCTGTCTCCCCCACACCTAGCACAGTGCCCAACACGGTGCGACTGTTCATTCAAGCTAGTGGTTGAATGAACTGCATGTGCCCATCACTCGGATTCAGCCAATAGCAAAATAAAGCAAAAGGTCATCTTCCCAGTAGAGAGAAGACTGTGGAATCTGCCCATCACAGAGCAAGTCCTCGCATCTTGCTAGAAACATGGGTTTGGCTCTGACTCAGCTGCTCTCTTCCTGCTCAAGTGAGTCACTTAACCTCTGAACCTCAGTTTCCTCATCTGTAACTTGGGGATAATCAATTCAACTGACCCTACAGAGATGCTGTGAGGCTCCAGTGAGGTCAAACTTCTCAGAAGTGCTTTGCAAACCCTAAGTTGTCTGCAAATGAGAGGTGCTGTTATCTTGTCCAGCTGGGAATTCCTTTCTGCCTCTCTCAGACTTGTGGCTTGAGAAGCCCTTCGTGCAAAAGTGGTTGAGGAGGGGCCTCCTTCCTACTTATTTTTTTCTGTCCCCATTCTAAGCACTTATTTTAAGCTTGGCGTCTACTGGGAGCACTGTGTTTTCATGGTTAAATGATGATAGGCCTAAGAACTAAAAAGAGTCCATCTTCCTCTTCCAAAACCTGTTGCTTCTGCAGTCATTAAGTACTCAGGACAAGTCTGACTGTGCTGGCTGGCCCCCTGTCCCTCTGATTATCAGTGGGATAGAGGCAGCAGCAGTCTGACCCATTCAGATCACCCCCTCGGGAGGCTCCTTGCACTGGGCAGAGGGCTCTGCGGAAGGACAAGGAGGCAGAGGAGCAGGAGAAAGAAGGAGCCTGCCCTTCCCACGAGGCTCCCGACTCAGCTATCCTGCTTGGAGGGCCACCGGGTCGGCCAGAAGCAAGCAGGTTGTCCTTGTTCCTGAGTCAGGGGGCAGCCTGGCCTCCATCATCACCTGGCCAGCCCCGCACGGACTGGACATTGCTGCACTGTGCTTTGCCTGCAGGTTTCCTGGTGCCAGGCCAGCCCTGGGCCGTGCCCGCCAGCACAGAGCTGTGACAGCCAGCGGCACCCAGTCAGCCACTCATCTAATGGGTGGGACACTGGGACATCACCTCGTAATGCTACCACCCGAGGAAGCAGGGGCTCCGGGGGCAGGGGGTGACATCATCACCATTATCGTTATTCAGGTGTCAGGCGATTATTAATTGTACCTCAATTAAAGGCTCGCGCTCTTTACAAGCCTGAGCTCATCAGCGCCCCCAGTGCCCAGAGGAAGCTGAGAACCCAGAGACGCTGGCTTGCTCTCGACGCAGCTGGCCTGAGCTTCAGAAACCCCCCCTCTGTGTCTGGCGGCTGGCCACTTCCTTTTGGGGCCCCCAGTATCCCCAGGTAATAGGGGTCAGACATGTTGCCCACACTGCTGAGTGCACACACTGCAAGTGGCAAGAATCGAACTTTCCTCTCTTAACCTTTGAATGGGTTAAAAAAAAGAAGAAGCGACGATTAATGACCAGGCGCCCAGTGCAGCGAGCTCCCCGCGAGCCGCTACGCCCGGGGCGGGCACTTCAGCCAAACCCCGGGAAGCTCCCGCTCTGTGGCGTGGCCAGGGCGGGTAGGCAGGGCCAGCTTTGGTGACCAGGAACCCGTTTTGTTCCTGGAGGTCCAACCAAGGGGCTGCCACGGGGGCACAATGACAGGTGAGTGGGCCCCGCGCCATTCCAAGGGCTACGCCCCAAAGAGACGCCAAGTGGAGGGCCCGGCAGCCCCCGCCCCGTCTCCTCTGCAGGACGCAGGTGCCACCCCCTGCGACAGCATCCCTGGGGCTGCGAGGCGCCCCTTAGCCATGGGGCACTGTCAATACCCAGACCGGGCGAACTGCAAGCCCGGGGAGAGGTCCCCTCTAACATCGGCAGGGGACAGACCAGCCGCGGAGGGTGCTTTGTTGGGTGCTGTGGTTTTTGGGGTTTTTTTTTTGGGGGGGGGGGTATTTCTTTTCTTATTTATTTTTCTTCTTTTTCTTCTTCTTCTTTTTTTTTTTTTTTTAATAAAGCAGATGGCGGTTCCAAGTGGAATCTCCAGCAGGCAGGAGAGGGCCCCAAGTTCCTTACTGGGCCAGATGCCCCTCCCGCACCTGTCACCCCCAGCCTGGCTACAGGGTTCACAAAACCTGAAGGAAATGGAAAAGAGAGAAGTAGAAACCTGAGGCCCTAAGTGCCTTATCTTGAAAGAGATCGGCGTTTTAGTTAGGGGCAAGGTTTGCCGGTTAAGAGGCTCTTGAAAGAAGTAAATAAATAAACCTGCAGATAGTTACCCTGGCTGGTTGGGGGGCAGTGGGGGGCGCGTCCTGGGGCTTTGCAGAAGCATCTTGAGGAAAAGGAGTCCGGGTTTCCCCCTCCCCAGCCCTCCTCCCACCAGCCCTACAGGTGAGGCTTGTTGTGATCTAATCTGAAACGATAAAGCCCAATTTCCTCAGCTCTGGAGCTGATAAACACCGAGCCAATGACCGGCTCTGCCCACAGATGATCAGGGCCCTCGGGAATCCAAGTAGCAAGACAGTCAGAAGGACAAGGACAAACCATACTTCTCGGGGCCATTCTGGGCAGCTGTAAGTGCCTGGCCTCTTGTGGAATTTAACCCGGGGGAAGTAGCTCCCACCATCCCTGTCTTTATGGGCCTGGCTGGACGGAGCAGCCCACGAGCAGTCTGGGGCTTGCCGATCACAAGCAGCAAACATGTCGGGAGGCCAGAGTCAGCACAAATACACCCTAACATGTTTCCCCACTTGTCAAGGCAGGGTCTAAAATTCCAGAAATTACCTAATCCCACCTGGAGGTATGGTGCCTCCTTTGTAGGAAAAAGACATCCAGCAAGGTCGTTTCTGCCACCGTTGCCCTTTATTAGTTCTTCAGCGAGAGTTCCCTTGCCCGGAGTATTTGGAAATGCTACAACGATCCGTGTGCTACGCGACCTGGGGCAGAGAAAGCTCAGCAAAAGGAAGGAATGCGTGTGGCCTTGCTGTCAACACGGAGAGGTTTCCCAAAGGCACAGCCAGTGAGAAGCAGGGGCTATGGGACAGAGACAGGGGACAGCTCACCGAGAAGTCCGCCAGGCCTTAGAATGTTCCCCTGAGACCATACATGACCACGAGAAAGGGGCAGGTGGCCATGTGAGTCAGAGCCGAGCCTGGCTGGAGCAGAAAAGGGGACCGTGGGCATCCCGAGTTTCTTCTCTCTCCTGCCCGAGGCCACGCTGCGAATGCCTTAACAGGGCCAGGAAGACAACGGAGTCTGCTGAGACCTCAATGGTTCTCACTCTTTGTGTTTTGGTTTTGTCTAAGCAATGGAACCTATCTTTTTTAAATGAAATTGTTCTTGGGGCCCAATTCTCTAAAACGAATAAGTATGATCTTTCACTAATGAATCACCTTTGCTTAATCTAACTTGGGCTCTCTACAAGACCCAGCTGGTCAGGTTACCAAATCTTGTATTTGAGTCAAAAGTCTTTGGACATAAACATTGATCCTGTTTGCAGCACTTAGGAATCCTAGAGGAAATACAGTTTTTGATTCCTCCCTATCAAGTTAAAAACTTGGTAACTTGTTGGAGAAAACGAATGTATTGATCTTCTGAACGTTCCTAATTAGATTTGGGGTGTTGATATTTACTCCCCCTTTAACTTCTTAAAGGGAATTTCTGTCTACGGCTCCATCCCACTTGGCTTAGCTTGAGGCCATCTGCTCACCTGCCTCTCAGTGCCAACTCTCCTGACAGTGGTCACTTCTAATTGAATGTCTCTGATGGTAACTCCTCCAATTTTCCTCTCAGCTTCCTTCTCCCATGTCTATCCATTTGGTTAGAACTACTGATTAAGGATCACTAGTAATCCATGCAAGCTTCCAGATGTTTTAGGAGCAATCTCAAATTTTGTCATCCGAAAAATTTAAACCACCTTTAATTGAACATTTTCTATATGTGTATATGTGTCTTTGTGTGTAAAACTGACCACGGATACGGGTATTAGGCATGTCATAGTCTGATGTAGCCAGACAGAAAATAAACAAAACAAGAAGAGAAGCCTGGACAAACTTCTTGATTTGGAAAATCTTGGTCTTTTCAGATTCATTTCTCATGGGTTTCCCATTGGCCAGGGTTAGGTTGGAGATGGCATTAGTATTGTCTGCACCCAGTTTCTTACTTTGTCTCTTCTTTTTCTGGGCTCTCCATTTACAGTAGTTATTGAACCACAGGCTGCTTCGTATCGGGGCGGGAGGGAGTGCAATCTCCACGTTCCGGTGACAAAACCACTTCACCGCCATTCTCGAGACCACTGACAGGATGTGAACGTCACCTCATTACATCAGAACCTTTCTTTTTTCTTCTTCTTCTCAGCATTTGAATGAGGTACAAACCCAAACGTAAAATAAGAGTTTCTTAATCTCCGTACCAGCTCCCCAAATCAGGATGGAGTAATAGCTACTTCTGCCAACGAGTCCACCCCCACACCACAAACCAAAGACTCCAAAACAAGTTGAAGATCATTAGTGACTCAGACAGAACGATGTCACCCACACGCCCCGCTGAGGTTTTCTCAGTTGCCACTGGTATTCCCCTTTGGACTGACAGTGACATTTACCTGGGGACACGGAAAACTTCGTGCTGTAGAAAAAGCTTTAATGACATGAAAGAATAGTTCCCAGATATTTCCATCTTTTTGCAATAGAATGTTTCAAGCGCGTACAAAGTAGTGAGACGATTGTCCCAGCCCCACCATTCAGCTCCCACACTTGCCCACCCACGTTTGACCCCATGCTAACGACGATGACACTGTTTCTCCACCCCTCCCACCCCGTCCACCACACTCAGGCACGTCCCCGAGCTGCTATTACTGCATTCAGAAACCTGTCGGCCACTCTCTTCTGAAATGTAAGGACCTTGAAAGACAAAACCGCAACTGTATTAACACCTAAAAGACTGAGGCCTTACCATCCTTAACTATGCAGACACCACCCAAGTCTCTTGGATTGTCTCACGGTCTGTGCTTTTGTTTTTAGGTTGGTTTGTTCCAATTCAGATCCAAGCACGGTCCTAACTTGCATTTGGTAACAGGCCTTTAAGTTTCCTTCAGTCTTCAGGTCCCACCTCCTTTTCAATGTCCTGGCTATTACAGTTATTTGTTGAAGAAACCAGGTGTTTTGTCCTGTCGAGTTTCCAATTTTCTAGATTTTGCTAGTAACTTCCCCGTGATGTTTTAAACGTGTCTCTCTGTGTCTGTATTTCCTTCACGTGATGTCTGATTCTTGGCAAAAAAGATACTTTATTGACCGCTATGGACTGAGTTGTGTCCCTCCAAATTATGTGGGCCCCAATTAATTTATGTTATAAATGGACACAAATTCTTATGTTAAAATCCTAACCCCAGGACCTCAGAATGGACTATACTTGGAGATAGGGTCTTCAAAGAAGTGACTAAGTTAAAATGGGGTCACTGGGGTGAGCCCTAACCCAACACAATGGGTGTCTTCATAAGAAGAGGAAATTCAGATTCAGACTCAGTACAGAAGGAAGACCAGGTGACAATGCCAGGAGAAGACCACCTGCTAGCCAAGGACAGCAGCCTCAGAAGAAACCAGCTCGGCTGACACCTTGATCTTGGACTTCCAGCCTCCAGGGGAGTGACAAAGTAAGTGCATGCTGTTTAAGCCACCAGTCCGGGCGCTGGGTTACGGCAGCCCTAGGAAACTCACCACAGATAATGTTCACTGAAAGGCACATAACCCATCCTTGGGTAGGGGACACTGCAGTGGGAAGAAAGAAAAAACATATTAAACAGTAATTTCCTATATAGGAATCGAGTGGCTACCATTTCAGTATGCATTATGTACCAGACACTGTGCTAAACACTTCACTGTCATTATAGTTAGGCTGACCAGACGTATCATTTTAAGTGGGACAGAAAACAAACAGTCCTGTCCCGTTGCAAATGGTACGTCCGGCCAGCCTGGTCTCACTGGGCTAAATTCAAGGTGTCTGTAGGCTGACCCAATGTACCATTCGAGATGGGACAGGACTGTTTGTTTTCTGTCCCACTTAAAATGATATGTCTGGTCAGCCTAACTATATTGCTCGATCCTTATAGAAACCAGCAAGCTAGGTACTATTGTCACCATTTATTCATATGAGACTAATTCAAAGAGATTCCATTCCCAACCCCAGGACACTCAACTAGGTAAGTGGTGGAGCTGGGGCTCAAAGGCAGCTGTCTAACTCCACCTGCAAGTCCTGGGCCACTTCGGTGCCATGCAGATTGTCGCTGAGAGTTTGGACGATGTCGTCACAGCTGGGTGCCAGCCACAGCTGCCAAGTTCAAACTGCAGAAGAAAGCAGATGAAAGAGGGGTAGTTCTCCCAGTAAGAATTCGGGGGTACCTGGCCCCTGAGGTCCCGACCCTGCTAGCAGCTCTCCGATGGTGACCGTCACGACGACAGTGATTCCTCTCGTGTCAGTATGGGCCATCACGATGGCGTTATTCTCACAGACCTCCTGCCTCTTGCCACGCTCCCTGACGCCCACCAACAACCCTACAGATCACGTTCACGTTCACGTTCACGTTCACAGCTGTCTCGTGCTATTTACTTGGGATCAGGTTTCTTCTTCAATTTGGAATTAAGAACCAGTGCGTGGAAGGCAGCATAATGTTGAGGCTGTGAGTACAGGCCTGGGAATAGAATAGACCTGGGTTTGGGTGCCTGACCTGTCCCTTTACCTGGGCGACATGAGGTGAGGGCTGTATTTCGTCTAAGCCTCAGTTTCCTTGTCTTTGAGATGAGATTAACTGCACTGCCCGCCGCCCAGGGGGGACAGCTCAGTGAGGTCATGCGTATAAAGCACACCTCCCAGGACCTGGACATTAACAAGGTGACTGAAATGTTAGCCCTGAAAGAGCAAAGAAAAGACGGTGGAGAGAAGAGGATGGGCGTCAGCACTGCACAGCATCGCCTCACTGCACGCGGGGTGAATGCCACCGTGAAATAGCACATCAGGTGGCCCCGGTGACATTGTCACAAGCAATATTTGACCAGAAAGTTTCGGGCACTCTTGCCTTTCCCACGCTGGCCCCCAGATCACATTTGCTGCTTTTTCCAGTGACTTTTTAGCTACCTTATCAAACTCAATCAACAGTTGGCATTGACTTTGAAAATTACAGTCCGGGTGCAGTTAATTAAACAGCCACGAAGCCATGGAGCCAAGAACCAGTTTCCTCCTGGCGTGTCTGGCCGCGAGCTCTGAACGGCCATGGGAAGTTCCAGGTCCGTTAAGCACGTCGGTCTCGGCCGACTTCTCTCCCCGGCTTCCCGGGCAGCAAACGCGTCGCGCTTGGGACCAGCCAGCTGTGTTGGTACGGCCTTGTTGATGACACTCGGGGTGACACAGTTAGGGCTGATCTAGCACCTTCGCCCCACGACCCAGAGCGTCAGCTTCTGCAGACCCGGCTTGCTCGCCTGCCGGTCGGCCCCGTCCCCTTGGACGACCTGGGTCTGATTTTGTCTTCCACCATCCCCGCGGCGGACGCCACGGCCGGGGGAGCATGACGCTGAGCTGGCGACCCGGCCCATTTCCCTGAGGTGCTGAAATGCCTGGGGACACGGGCTGTGGGGCAGCCTCTCGGCCATGTCACGGGGTGAGGACACTTTCTGTTCGGCCTTCCTGGCCTCTAAGGCCTCCACGGGGCCGGTGGGAGGCAGAGGCCTTTGCGGAGGGAGAGGCGCACCTCCTCTCTCATGTTCTCTGCCTTTCGGTGTGGGTGCGTCTGAGGTACCCAACTCCAGAAAAGGGAACCCTGCTGTTGTGTATGGCGCCCCACAAATGCCATCAAACCTAAGATTTGGGGTCATCTCTGCTGTATATACGTAGCTTGGGGAATTCCAATAAAATTTGGGAGGGAAGTCAGTGGTTTCTCCCCTTGGGTCATTTTTTGGCCTTACTTCGTGATTCTTCTATTTTTTTTTAAATACCCAAAGAGAGCAATTGATTTATTTATTGGTAGGCTGGAGGGCTGTCTTCCAAGTAAAATGTTAAAGGACGAGTGACAGTCACGCTGACATAGTATTTTATCCTATGAAAATAATTTGCAAGAAGTTTCCATCAGGCTACATGTTGTATTTCACCGGAAATGCCCCCACAGCTTTTTGTGGAGGAACTGATGAGCAGCTCATTGGAGGTTTGGGTGTTTGATTTACTTTTGTCAACAACAACATTTCAGATGGATTCAGTCTTCTATCCAAGAATCCCCAAGCACCAGCCTTGACTGCCCAGCAAAACAAAATAAACCCCTTAGCCCCTCGATGTGGAAAGCTAAGTTAAGAAATGTGAAGAAATTTGTCTACTCGGCCCGTTCAATGAGGCCAAGAGTGGAGAAACTACCAAAACATGTAGTTGCCAACTTTTAGTACTCAGTAATGAAAAGTTAGTTTTGTTCCCCTCATTTTTATAAACTTCTAGAATTTCTGGAGAGACAACCTCTGGTTCAAATTCTATTCTCTGTTGATTAATACTAGCTTACGTTGCTATGATTAGACCTTTACCTGAGATCATATATTTTTCAGGTACAGATTCATGCACCGCATCTATTTCTGCCCATAGACCAACAGCTCTGTTAGCCTAGCGTAAGTCTCGGGTGTTGTTTTAAAACTCATCTCACAGGAAAGGAAAAGGGAACCACTAGACCTTGTGCATCAACACTCAGAAACACGATTTCAGAAATCCTCCCTACCATCTACAGAGAAGATACTTTTAATTTCTGTTGTATAGGAAGAGATTGGAACCCAGAGAAATTAAATACAGTAGACCAGAACTCAAGCAAACAGTACTTTCCGGCAACTGGCACAAAAAAAATCCTCAATTTTTTGGTACCAGTTGCTTAAGAGTGCCGGGTACCTTTTTTTGGTATCCACCAGTCCCCATGGATCCCAGTTAACGAAGAGTCTGCTGTAACATACCCAAGATAATCCAACCAATAAGATCATGGGAATTGGATTTTTGACCCTGGGATTCTCTGACTCCCAAGTCCATGCTGATTTTAAAAAGAAACGTGTACAGGAAGCCAAGTTCCTAACTTCCGTGTTCCCCTAGAGAACAGGACCTGCACACAATAAACCTTTTCTATCCAAAGTTCAAGTAAATACATGGCCTCTCTTAAGAGTTGGCTCTTTGTCATAGAAGACTCCAAAACAGCCTGCAGCCCTTACAGGAAGCAATTCTGCATCCCTATCTCACACTGGACAAGGGCTGGGTCATCGTAACTGTCTAGAGACGCTGATGGCAAACAGTACCGTTTACTTTAAGAATTTTTACTTCTTAAGCATGATCACAATGGATATTTCCACATTTCTACACCTCTGATAAAAGTGACATGGTGATATCCAGAATGGGTACTCTCATTGTAGAAGTGTGGCCAAAAGAACAAAAAAATTAATTACCAAAAATGGAGCTGACTACAGGCACAAAATAAATTATTAGAAAGTAGACTGAGGCTGAAATAAATATTTCACAATGCCCAATCCCTTACACTTCCTTTTTGACAGTGTAGATTGTTTTCTGCACTCAAATTGTAATAGGGGGACTTCCTGTTTTGAGAATGAAACTTGCTATAACATTCCCTCATGTGACCAAACAAATAATTATTTACTATCTTGCCCTAGATTGGCATTACTAACATTTAAATTTTTCAGCATTGGGAGTAGGTCTACATTGGGACTACATTGTTCTATTTAAATATGCTTGTATTTTCTCCAGTGATCTCCCTCCCAATTTTTATGTCCCTATTTACTTTATATAGTTTTTCCGACAGAGCCTTCTGAGCCTGGGGCTTTGGGCTGGAGACGGAGGCCTGCATGCAGGTAAGCACTGGCTAAAGGCTAAGAGGTTTAGGACATGGCCGAGCGCCTTCCCAGACAACTCACCTAGAGCAGCAGCCAGCGGCCCACATCACATGACTCAACATGGAAACAGCTAGATTGCACCATCGCGACAAAGGAGTGAACATGAGAAAATAAAACTAAACACAAACATAAAAGCTACAGAGGGGTTGGTGTGGATCAGAATACAGGTGTGAGACTCACATTCCTGGGAGTCTGATTAATTCAAGTCATAAAAGTAAGAGAAGATGGTTTGGAGAGTTTTTGTTCTTTTTCTCACCATCCTGCATGGATTTAGAACACTTACCAAGTATCTAGAAGATCGGAGAAAATATTAATCTTGGTCTGCTGCCCAGGGCAGTGAGACCTAATAAACATTTGAGAAAGACGATTTTGCGGTATTAGAAAGAAAAAGTCCGTTTTAGAAGCTGATAAGAAATTAATCCTGTGTATGTGTCCACATGTGGGGGGACGTAGCCACATGGCACATCTTGGTCAATGTCAGTCTGCTCCAGTAGATTATAAGCTCCATGGGGCAGGACCAAGGATCACATATGTGTTATTGGACATCAGTCCCCTGACACATAGTAAGCTCTCATCATTGAATCAATGAATGAATGAATTAATAATAAATGTGTCCAGAAAATACGAGGGCTGTCTGAAAAATATCCAGGCACATACGATGAAAATAGAGTCATTTGTGTCTGGGTTTTTTCCAAGACAGCCCTCATATACATAATCATAATATTCAGGTAATTTATATTTTTTTATGATAGTCTCTACATTTTTCTTTTTATAATAAGTATTTATCATTTTTTTCAAAGCATTAAAAGACTCATTCCAAAAAGAAGAGATTGAAGTGTATATGCTACTTTAGGCCCAAATAGCCTTCTTGTCAAAGAGCCCAAACTCTCAGGAAGCTGTCTGCACAGAGATCTCCTACCACATACCTTCTCTGACAAAAAGAGACAGAGACAGAGAGCACACCTGGCCAGAAGGTCAGGGTAGCAACCCTACCTTTATCCTCGGTGGCCCCTGCCCTATTGGAGGGAAGACTCCAATTTGGAATTTTACACCCTGTCTATCAGAAGATCCCCCTACATCGGACTGTTGGGTTTCAGGGTAGCCCAATAGGAGATGCATTAGTCAGTGTTCTCCAGAGGAAGAGAACCAATACAATGTATATAGGGAAAGAAAGAGATCAATTATAAGGAATTGGCCATGTAATTATGGAAGTTGGCCACTTCCAAGATTTGCAGGGTGATTTGGCCAGCTGGAGACCCAGGGGAGCCAATAGTTTAGTTCCAGTATGAGCCCAAAAGCCTAAGAATGAGGAGAGTCATGGTGCAGTTCAAGTCCAAAGGCAGGGGAAAAGCCAGTGTCCCAGTCTGAAGGCCGTCAGGCAGGGAGTGGGCCTTCACCTGATTAACTGAGGCCCACCCACATTATGGAGAGCAATCTGCTTGACTCAGTTCACCAGTTTAAAAGTTAATCTCACCCAAAAACTACCCTCACACAGACACCCAGAATAATGTTTGATCAAATATCCTAGCACCCTGTGATCCAGTTAGGTTGGCACATAAATTAATTATCACAAGAGCCATTGGAAGGCTGGGGCCTTCATTTTGACCCGTACTGTATGATAAAGGTCATTCGAAGGGCTTTCTTCTTTCTCTATATTGCTGATGGTTCCTAATTGCAAGCAACAGAAATAAAATCTGGGTACCTCAGTGGAAAGGTTACTTTTGGTTAGATATCGGGTCCCTACCAACATGGAAAGCAGGGTTAGTGAAACATGATGGAAAGCTAGCAGGCACCCATGCAATCTGGGCAGTTTGCCAGTGCTGGGCCATCGCCAAATTACCCACAACCCCCACGCCCGGACCCTGAACCCACGCAGCTACCACTGCTAAAGTACCACCGGCATGGCTATGAATCGAATTTCATTATTTATCTGTCTCTCTGTCACTTATTAAAGGTTGACGTCCCTGAAGGGAGTAGCTGGCCCAAGCAGGTTATATGCCTTCATCCCGATGCAGAGGAATGGAGAGGAGACTTCATCTTCCCATTCTGACTTCACCACAATAGGGGATTCCCTACAGGGAGGGCATGGGTTCATGTGTTGGAAGGCCAGAAAGTAGTAATTGTGCGCTTCAGTCCTATTAGAACTAATTCGCTCCTCATGGGATTGGTCATCGCTTAGTATAAAGTGGATTCAAGACAAACAAGCCAATTTGTCTGCTTGGCAAAAGCAATTGTCATCAGAGGCAGGAAGCAGTACCTCAGAAAGGGCAGTTTATAGCTCGTAGATGACCTTCACGTGAGCCCCAAGCAGAAATTTTGGAAAAGAGTTCTTTCATCAATTTGCCTCCTGCAAAGTATGGAATGCATGTTAGTTATGCACCTGGTGTGGTATGTACAAAAGAACAACCCTTGCGAAATATGTCATCTTCGGTCCCTACCCCTTCAAGGTGAGGAACTGCTTGCATACTATTTTCACTCAGCAGGAGTAAAAAAGGAGGCAACTGTCAGAAGCTGGCTCCTTACTGTGTCTGGAGTCTATTTCACCTCTCACCTCTTGTCCCAGGACCTGGATCAGCACTTGGACACTGAATGAACTGAGTGTGGATGGAGCTAGTAATCACACTCAGTGATCTCTCTCCATGGGGCTGATTCTCTACCTGTTCAGAATCCAGATCTCTTTGAAAATCTGATGCAAGCTATAATCCTTCCCGCAGAAAAAAACTCTTGTCTTCACAAAACACCAAAAATGTTATGAAAAACTTTAGCAACTTTACAAGCTCCCTGAAACTCAAAGGAATTTTTAAAAACCCAGATTATAAACTTATATTCTAAGGTAAAGAAAGAAAACCCTCAGAGAAGGTCCAAGGTGGCAGATTAGGTAAGCGCTATGCCTACTGCATCCCAGGATCACAACACGATCACAGCTATAAAACGATCACCCTCAAGAATTACCTGAAGACTCACTGAACAGAACCACTATAAATAAAGAAATAAAAAAGGAGGCCATATTGAGACCTGTAGGAGGGGCCAAGACATGAAACAGGCTAACTCCAAACCCATACATAGTGCTTGAATACCAGGAGGGACAGCTCGGTGGCTGAGGTCACCCCAGGGTCCTGTGCCAGGAAGAGGAGTCCCCACAACATCTGGAAAGCAGCTAGGACTGTCTGTCCATGCTGGTGAGGCAGAAGGCAGCTGGGATCCTAGACAGCCTCTTAAAGAACCCAAGCACAAACTCACATGTTTGCAAACACTCACCTGGGCTTTGGTGGAAGGTTAGCAACTCAAGAGGTGCCAGAGACATGCAGGGAAAGACTGCGTAGTGCAGTTTCGGGGAGAGGGCTGGAGGAGCAGCTGTCAAAGCCCCAGGATGGAGCCTGCCTCACCTATAGCCTACAGGAAGGCGCCATCTTTTCTATGTTGAACCCACCCACAAAAGGCCAAATCTGAGATTTAATTGGTCTGGTAAAATCCACGCATGCACACTACCTTGGTGATACCCCAGGTCCCCGCACCCGTTCTGCTAGTGCTGCATCTCCCAGGGCATTCTGGGTTTCTGGGCCGCTGGCCCCACCCTACAAGCTGCAGAAGTCTTTTATAGCAGCCCACAGCCTACAGCGGCCTGGAGAACTTTTGCAGAGGGGGCAGTGATCCAAACCCATGCCCCAACCTCTCTTGGGCAGTTCTTAGAAACCTGCCAGCCTGAGGCAAGCAGTGACTGGTCACCATGTTCTCAGGTTGCTTTTGTGAAGTAGTCATGGCCTGGCACCAATGCAAGAACCAAAACTGCGTTAACTTTGTTAAAACCACATCCCAACCTATAACTCCCTGGAACCCCAACCCGTCCAGCTAGTGATGCATTGCATTGCAGAAGGCACTCTCTACACCAGGTCAGCCAGCCAGGCCCACGCACCTAAGGAGGCTCTTTCAAGGGCTGAGCCATACAGGCATCCAGCAGGTGGCAGCAGGCCTAGAAGGCCATGGGCCTTTGGCTAAGCTTCCTGAGGCCCAGTGCTGGTGGCGACCAACCTCATTTCATAGCAAGGCCAGCACAGACAGCAGCCAACCACATATAGCTTTGTGGCTCCTACCACATAGCTCTGGGATGGTCACAGGCAAGGTGGAAATTGATCTGCATGGGAGCCCCTCCCAAGAGACACCAGAAACAACACACCCAGAGGCCAGCTTGGAGCACTACCTGGTTAGCCTCCACAAAGGGTGGTCTCAACAGGCACAAGAGCCCACAGGGGTGAATCCACCTCTGAGGGGTTGGCCCCCACACAGCAGCTCATACACTGTGAATGTAGCCAGTCTTCACAGTCAATTCCATCCACTGACATCCAAAAGCAATCAAGGCTCAACTACAACAGGAGAATACCCACAGGGGACACTCCTGGGACATGCTCCCAGGAGATCAGGGAGATTGTGCCATTGGACCACACAGGACACACACTACATAAGGCCACTCAGCAAAGACTGAGAAACATAGGCGATCTACCTAATACATAGAAGCCAACACAGAGAGGCAGCTAGAATGAGGAAACAAAGAAACATGTTCTAAATAAAAGAACAGGCAAAGTCTCCAGAAATAGAACTAAATGAAATGGAGGCAACCAACCTACCAGAGACAGAGTTTAAAACACTGATTATAAGAATGCTTAAGGATGAAATAAGCCAGACAGGAAAAACAAAAAACTGTATGACTTCACTCATATGCAGAATAGAAAACTGAAAGCAACAAAGAAAAAAATGAACAAACAGATAACCCATGGACACAATCAATAGTTTAAGGTTTATTTGGGGATGAGTGGGGAGGGGAAGGGAGAAGGGGGAGGGGGTCGGAGAGGACGGAGGGGTGGGAGAGGAGGGGGGAAGCTAAATATAAGGTGATGGAAAGAGAAGTCACATTAGGTGGTGAACCTATACAACAAGTTGACAATGCACTGTAGAATTGTATGCCTGAAACCTATGTAATCCTTGCTAACAGATGTCACCCCAATAAGTCTAACAATAAAAATGAATTTAATAAATAAATAAATAAATAAATGAAAATAATAGTAAAAAAAAAGAATGCTTAAGGAATTTAGTGAAAATTTCAACAGAGATAGTAGGCATAAAGAAAGACATAGAAACCATGAAAAAGAACTAGTCTAAAATGAAGAATACACTACAAGAAATTAAAAGCAGATTAGATAAAGCAGAGCATTGAATCAGTAATTTAGAAGACAAGGTGGCAGAAAATTCCCAATCAGAACAACAACGACCAAGAAGAATTAAACAAAAACCAAGATAGTTTGGGGGACCTCTGGGATAGCATCAAGTGTAACAAAATTCACATCACAGTAGTACCAGAAGGAGAAGAAATGGAACAAGGGATTGAACACCTATTTGAAAAAATAATGACTGAAAACTTCACTAACCTGGCAAAGATAATAGACATATAAGCCCAGAAGTACCAAGAGCCCCAAACAAGATGAATTCAAACAGGCTCACAACCAAGACAACGTCGTAATTAAAATGGCAAAGGTTAAAGTCAAAGAATCTAAAAGCAGCAAGAGAAAGACAACTAATTACCTGCAAGGAAGCTCTCATGAGACTATCAGCTGATTTCTCAATGGAAACTTAAATAGCCCAGAACGGATTGGCAGAAAACTGTCAACGACGTGATGGAAAGCAAGGACCTACAACCAAGACTGCTCTCCCCAGCAAGGCCAGCATTTGAACTTGAAGGCCAGATAAAGAGCTACCTGGATAAGAAAAAGCTAAAGGAATTCATTACCACAAGCCCGTGTTATAAGCAATCTTAAAAAGGACTTCTTTAAGCAAGAGAAAGAAACCACGGATGAAGATAGAAAATGTGAATAATAAAAATGGCAATAACTATGTACCTATCAATAATCACTTTAAATGTAAATGGCTTAAGTGCTCCAATCAAAAGACATAGGTAGCTCAGTGGATGAGGAAACCAGACCCATGCACGTGCTGACTCCTTGCTTTCTTACTCATGAAGACGAATTCTCTCAATTGTCTCGTTTACTCTGTTGGGGGCGGGGATGGTGGCTATAAAGAACTTGGGGAAGGTCACTGGGGCAGAACCCACCAGAGCCAAGGTCAAAGGGCAGAGGCAGATGCTGTGAAGCCCAGCACAGAGAGAGCCCCAGGCCCAGAGAGGGTCCAATGGGCCAGCACACTTGGACCCCAAGAGGCTCAGCTGTAGGCCATCCTGCAAAGAGAACTTCAGAGAAGAGCTCCTGACCTAACGGTGACTTTGTTGTTAAAACCAAGGAGCTTTGGACTTGACGCACTGATAGGCATAGACCCAGGTTCCTACAGGTGGCTCTGGACCCTGAACATCTTGGTCTTGTTCACATTTTCTGCTGATATTCCCTGCTTCTTCCCTGGACCCCAACCTGATCCGTTCTCTGTCTGCTCTATGCCCTTCTTAGAGCTCTCCGAACTGCACCTTTGACTCTTACCTCCTGACTTCCATTTGGGATCGTCCTCATCGAGGATCTTTATTGCCCCAGATTCCCTAACAAGACTGAGCAGGAATGATACAGGGGTGGCGGGGGGACCAAAAACATCAAAATTTCCTTATAAAAAATCGTGTATTTATTCTTACACGTTTAAACTTCAGTTACCTTCAAAGGACTCTTCGTTGGAGGCGATACACCTAATTAAGATGCTTTTCCCACGGCTCAAAACAGTTTTGGAACTCGTCAGTTTTAATGCCTTTTAGTGCTTCTGCTGTTTTTTTGTGTCACCTCTCCCACATCAGCAAAATATTTCCTTTTGAGGACATTCTTCATCCAGGGAAGTAAACCAACAAACAAAAAAGTCACTCGGGGTGACATCAGGCGAATAGGGAGGGTGGGGTACAGGGGTCATGCCATATTTTGGTCAAAAACTGCTGAACCCTTAGTGCGGTGTGGGCAGGTGCGTTGTCATGTCACATGTTGTTCGTGTAAATCACCACCACGGAAAGGGCCAACGCGTTGAGTCTCCAAAAAGTTCACTGAAGCCGAACGCAGCTCGCAACAACGCCGGCTGGTACGTTGATGCAGATGGGTTTCTAGAACCCTCACCCAGCAGGGGAAGCCTGTATTCCAAAGGGCCTGCCCTCCAGAAGATAATTCCAGGTCTTTGGGGATCCCTCCTGGTATCTCCTTACCTATACTTGGGCAAATAGTAGGTACTCCATAAAAATGTGTTGGAAACACAGTGGACTGACGGAGACCAGCCCTTGCCTCAGCTCTGTGGCAGTGTCACTCTGCCTTCCTTCTCTTCCCCGCCCCCTCTCCCTCCATTTCTTTCTTAAATGTTTGGCTCTTCAGCCTTTGCTTTATGATCTTGCTTCGCAATTGTCCCGAGGAACTGAGAAGTGAGGGGACAGTGGCAGAGCCACGGTGGCCCATCACCGCCCTGAAAAGAATTAGAATTTGAAACTCGGGACATCCGAATACCCTAAGTCAGTGGTTCTCCGCCTTCCTAACGCCGCCACCCTGTAATACAGCTCCTCATGTCGTGGTGACCCCCATAACATTATTCTCGTTGCTGCGTCATAGCTGTCATGTTGCTGCTGTTACAAATCGTCATGTAAACACCTGATACGTGTTTTCCGATGGTCTTAGGCGACCCCTGTGAAAGGGTCCCTCGAACCCCTAAGGGGTCACAACCTACAGCTTGAGAGCCGCTGCCCTGAGTCAGCGTTTGGATTCTGCTTAAAATCCCTGTGGAGAATGCGGCCGAGCGGCTGGTCAATGGGCAGCGTTTGTGTGTGGAAGTCAGCGAGCCGGTGAGTTAGCCGGACATCCCCTCCGGCGTGCACGGGCCTCCACGGAGAAGGCGCCAGGCTCGGGGAGGGACTCGGAGCGTGCACCCTGGAGCAGGGCGCGTCTCGTTTGGTAATTTAATATGACAAGCTCCGCTGAGCGGCCTGCTCGGCTTCCAATGCAACGACATAGGGGACAGAGGTCAGCTGCCGGGGCCCTTCCTGACGTTAAGGCCGCAAATGCTGAGTGCGGCCGGGCAGGGCAAGGCGCCTGCAGGTCAGCCAGCACACAGGACCTTCGTTACCGGGCTTGGAGCTCATCGGCAGTAGCAACTCGACAGATCACGTTGCAGCGGGAGCTTCTGGCCCCTGTAGGATCTATACGTGAGAAACAGGGAGCGGATGGCTCAATTATTGGTGGAAACTTTGACCTTCTTTTTATGCTAACTTTTTTGTCTTGAAATGAAAGCCTACGTAAACATCCTGGTGTTACAGCAGGGGCATTTTCTGTGGCTTGCAGAAGAAAATCTGTCAATCCCCTCTTACTTCCTGTGTTTGTTCCATCTGATGTATTTTTTGAACATCAGGAATATTCTGGGCCCTGCAGACCGACATCCCTAGAGAGACAACGGGTCCCAGGGGAAAACTGCCTTTGGCATGCCAGGCATTGGCCGCAGGTACCCGCTGGGCACCGCAGTCAGCTGGAGGGTGAGCCAAGCCCGAGTGTGAATCCTGCTCTGCAGCTCTGTGCCCGCCACCTGACCCGTCTCAGTTGCCACCAGACAGCAGTGGGGATAATCCCTACACCCCAGCATTGTTGGGAGGATTAAATGAGGGAGCACGCGCCCAGGGCCCAGAACAGTCCCTGGCCCCCGCGGCCCTCGGTGCGTGCTGCCCGCATGGCCCGCCCACACTGCTTGGCCACAGAGGCCGCTGATGGAATGAATCGCTCCTGTTTTCCCCAGTCTGACCCAAGAAGTGCCCTGGCTCGTCCTGGCTGTACAGCAGCCAAAGCAGAATGAGGCCTGAGAGCCCCCTTTGTCCCGACAGAAGCCTCGTTTGTCGGACACAAATGCTGCCCTGGCAGTGCTGGATGCCTGTGTCACTGTTACAAATCTGTTTGGGTTGGAATGCCACCAGGTCACCGCAGTGACACGGCCAAGCTCCCAGGCCACCCCCGTGCCGCTGTGAATTCATTCATGGTGGCCCTGCACCTCGGGCTTTAAATTCTGAGACTCAGCAATTGGTTTTGATGACCGCGCTCCTCTGCCGGGGGAGGGCTCCCCGGGGCCCTGGCCTGCCGGCGGGTTGGAGGACCTCTGGGCAGAGCTCCTGGGCTCCAGGAGCAAGCATCATTGGTGCAGGAAGTGAGAGGGCCTGGTAGAATTGCTGCTTGGTGGCCGCTCTTGGAGCCCACGCATCGTACATGCAGCTGGGGACAGCGGCGCTCCTGCTTTGTAATTTGTTAAAGAGGAAAAAGGGAGACTGGGAAGAGAATCTGATGGAGGGACCCAGTAGGAAGAGTTTTGCATTCTGCCCCAGTGAGCCCCACGCCCGCAAAGACACGCGGAGGCTAACGTCCGGGGCTGAGCCTCAGGCCTGCCGGCTGCTGCCCCTGCCCCCTGTGAAAGGACGTCACAGGCACACCCGTCCCCGTCCCACCTGGAGAGGGGGCACAGGATGCCCGGGGCCATGGACCACAGAACGGCCCTGCAAGGGAACTGGCTTTTAAATGCATTTTTAACTTTTCTGCTTTGGTCGTGGTAAAACGCACGTACCACAAAGCTTGCCATCTAAGCTCAGGAGTTAGTGTGTTCGCTTCGCTGTGCAACCATCCCCAGAACTCGCTCCGGTCGTGCACAACTCAAACTCAAGCCTCTGTCCTCCAGCCCCTGACAGCCACCGTTTTCCTTTCCGTGTCCGTGAATTTGATGACTCTAAAGACCTCGGGTAAGTGGAATCATATAGTATTGGTCCTTGGTGTCTGGCCTATCGTGTCTGGCCTATGAGTGAAGAATCGCTCCGGCAACTGTTTTAAACTTTCAGATACAACCACGGTCCCGTAAGATGGAGCCAGTTTTCGACGGGTCTTAAGCTGCCTCACACGTGTCTCTGTAGGTGCTTGACGTGGCATAGACGAACGTGGCCTTGTGTGTCAAGGGGATTTTCTTATTTCAGGGCTCACATGGCTTAGCTCCAAAATCAGCTCCCATCCTCTCCCTCCTAGGGGTACCTGTCCAAAATTGGGGCCCAGGGACCTGCTCTCCTGCCTGCCCGCCACCCTGGTCCAGTCTCGTGCCAACCCAGGTCCCAACAGTTGTACGACACTGGCTGTCACTCCCAGCCCCTCCCACTGCACCCCCACCTCCTCTCGGGCTGCATGTGAGCGTTTTACTGAATTTCACTATCCCTGGAATTGCTGTTTCAAGCGTAGCATTAAAGATTCATATGGTAACAAAAAGCCTCTTGTCTAAGCGGGGAGGAGAAAAACATATAGGGGGGCTAATCTCCTAATTGCCTAGGAACTGGCAGGTTACCTAGCTCTCCAATTAGAGAGCCTTTGATTTCAGTCAAACGGCAAATCTATCCATCAAATCTGATACCTTCGGAGGGCTGAGTGGCCGCGTGGTCAGAAACGCGTTTAAGATGGCAGTAATCTGAAGAATCCGGCGCGATAAGCAGCAGCTCCGCTCGCCCGGCCCGCACGACGCGGCCGGCCCCAGGGAGGCGAGGCCCCCAGCGCCGGGGCCGCGGGCAGAGCACCCGCCCAAGGCCTGCCACTCGCTCCCGCCATCATCGCGACGGCAGCAAAGCCGACGCTTCCCGGCAGCGAGAAAAATCGTCAGGCTGTACGTGATCTTTGATTTCTGTGTTGAAAATAGCACTTGTCCCCTACAGCATGCATTCACGCTTCCCGGAGAAAGCTTGGAAAACAAAGCCACAAAGCAGAGGTCACTTGAGAGCTCCCAAGCATTTTAATATGCCTTTACCTTCTTTTATTTTTACATAGATAGGTACCTAAGGTCTTTGGGTCTACTGATGTATTTATTTTGCTGAGCAGCATATTAGAATGTATTTCCATACCAGCTGAGGTTGTCCTTAATATGTACATACAGTTCTGTCATTTGAATGTGCTGCGATTTTCTCTAGTTAGACGTCAGGGAATCACGGTGTTTTCCTGTCATAAATAAGGCTTGGATGGGCATCCTCACGTGAAAATCTTCAACTCCAGCTCTGACTGGTCTTCGAATGACTTCTTGGAAACTTACCTCTGCCTTCGAGACACCCACATTTCTCTTCGAGTTCTTCCTTGGGTTCTATTGATTCGGGAGGAATTTCCACCCAATACCACGAGTGGAGATGCAAAACACACAGAAGGACTAGGCCTCCTGGAGACCCAGAAACTTATCAAAAATTGAAGTTGTTCATTAAGGAAAGCTGCAAGGCCAAACCAGACAGGAGCTCTTTTCTGAAAAATCCAATAGAGAAAAGGAAGAATCAGAGAATATTATTTCATACAATGTAACTCCCGACCTAACCAGAATTACACGCGTGGCCTGAAAGTCCACAATGACGTACCTGAACGTGGGATCATGCTCGGCCGTCGTGCTGGTCACTTCATGCTGTCCACGTCCCTTGAATTGGTGGTGGTCTTCCTCTTCCCCAAGTCTTACCTTCTCTCCGTTCCCCCTCACCCACACTTCTGCCCATTTGTTTTACCTTCTAAGCCATTGCTGTAAATTTACCTCCCAGCCCCTCCGGGGAGGTTTCCGTGTCAGCCACAGTGTCTGGGGTTTCCAAAAGCTCCCTTTGGCTCCCTTGATTTTTGTTTCATAGCAGCCTGTCGTGTGGGTTCTTTCTCTGAGAATATTAATGACACGAGCATTTTAAGTGTTCGCTCTTATTGTCTCTCTTTCTCCAAGTTGGCACTTGGGTTTTGTTTTTCTGTTTGTTTTGGTCACCATCGTTGTTGTTCAAGACGTGCCTCAGCTGTCTGCTGGGTGACCGTGGCTGCCTGCCCACGTGTAAAAGCCGAGCGGGAGAGCCCCGCTGGGAAGTCGGAGCCCACGGGCGGGCTCCCCGGGTGTGCGCTTCGGTGCGCGGTGCCCTGGCTGGGCCGTGCCCTCACTCCGCTGCAGTAAGTCCCGGGATCCTCAGGGTGTCTTCCTTCATCCTCGTTTCTCAGGTGAGCACACTGAAGCATAAGAAGTTAAATCAGCATATCTAGGATTATAGAGATGATAAGTGATAGAGTCAAGATTTGAGGTCCAGTCATTGTGACACTAAACGTATGTCCCTGGGCAATATTCATAATGTGACACTCACAGGCTGTGTTTCTAATGTCACATTCTACCTACAGCACCCCCCAGCCCAGCCTACCTCCCCGCCACCACGGACGCTCTCAGTCACGTGTTGCGTGTTTCTGTCCTCGCAGGGCTTTGCTTGCTCCCCTTCGCTGGTGTTGCTGGCCTGTTTGCTTCCCTCCCTGTTCTCCAATTAGTCAAGACCCAGATCACGGGCAGGGTGTGGCTCTGACTAATGTTTGTGAACGAGTTGATCCAAGGAGTAGTTTATGGTTTGCTCTGAAAATTTCAGCAGATTAGAAGGAAAGAACCTGGAGTTTACCTTTGCCACATATCACAAATGAATACCTAAGGACAAGAAATGACTTCTGTTGTCCCTAACCATAAGCTAGAAAATGAGTTTTTGCCTCTGCACAAGGAGCCCCTGGTCCGTGCTGGATGAACCCAGAATTAAGTCCACTGGCACACCCGTTTTAGCCTTCTTCGTGCTTCCTCCTGGGTTCACGTGTTATGTTGCACCGACGTTTTTAGCACCCTGTTAGGCTGACACGTCTTCCTAGAATTCACACTTGATTCTACAGCGGACGTGGCCCGTTATAAAACCACTGAACCCGTGCCACCCGCCTCCTCTGATTCGGAGGTCACTCCTCAGTCCTCACAAGGCCTTTAGGTGCCACTGCGCACCCTGCCAGGCCTCCGGGGGGAGAAGGGAGAAGACAAACGTGGGAAGAAAAGACCAAGAGAGATGAAAGAAAAGAAGGCACGAAGAAGGAAGAGGCGAAAGCAATCTGTCCACGGAAGACGGCCCAGAGCAGTGGGAAAATTGTCTAAGGCCTGCCCAACGGTTGCTGGAGCCCACAGAGGACGTGCGTGGAAGCAAGAGCTCCACAGGCTGAGACAAAGAGCGGCGCCTTGGTCTAGAAGGTAGTAGGCAGCGTGTTCTAGAAGCTGCTCTTCTCCGGGTGGAGTTGCCACGAAGCTGCTTAGAGCAGCACCCGCCATTGCCAGCGGGCTCCCCGAGGCCCTGCCCACCGGGTAGCCCTGCGGTGGGGCGCTGACCCTGCTGGCCACCCCTCCGGGAAGTGTGGGGACGCGGTCTGGGTGAAGGTGCCGGCAGCGGTGGGAGGGGACAAGCTACGTCTACGTCCTGATGAACGTGAGTCGTTGTCCCTGAGGGACCTGGGGGTGTTCCCAGTCGGCCACGCGGGGAAAGAAGAACGGACCCCAGGCATTGGCGGGGGACCTGACCAGCTCTTGGACACCTGACAGGGAAGGAGACCCACCTGAGTCCTCGTGTTCCTGCCGGCGCCGTCCTGGTCTCACGGAGGCGGCCTGCTCGGTCCGGGCTGTCTCGCCCCTGTGACGGGCTCAGCTCGCCCTGCCTGGGGAGCCCTTTCCGCGTACCCCGACACGGAGAAAGCCGATCGGACACCTGCCTGCTTGGTCTTCAGGAGGCGGGCACGTGGCTTTGGCTGCGAGTGGGGCCAGCTGCTGAGGGACCAGTGGATGACGTATGCCAACCTGTTCAGTGCGACGACGACAGGAATGGCTGACACCCGCTCCGTGCTCTCTAACCTGCGCCGGCTCAGGCTCAGGCTCAGGTCGGCATTTCGGGCTGGGACGCGGGTCGTGCTCGCTAACCAGACGGAGACTCGGGGCCC
>PVJL010006854.1:0-85840 GCA_004026885.1 Lyroderma lyra | reverse complement strand
CAGGATTTATGTGCCAGGGTGGTGACTTTACACGCCATAATGGCACAGGTGGCAAGTCCATCTATGGGGAGAAGTTTGATGATGAAAATTTCATCATGAAGCATACGGGTCCTGGCATTTTGTCCATGGCAAATGCTGGACCCAACACAAACGGTTCCCAGTTTTTCATCTGCACTGCCAAGACTGAATGGTTGGATGGTAAGCACGTGGTCTTCAGTAAGGTGAGAGATGGCATGAATGTCGTGGAGGCCATGGAGCGCTTTGGGTCCAGGAACGGCAAGATAAGCAAGAAGATCACCATTGCTGACTGTGGAGAACTCTGATAAATTTTACTTGTTTTCTCGTAACCACCAGACCATTCCTTCTGTAGCTCGGGAGAGCACCCCTTACCCCATATGCTCAGAACACCCCATAATCTTTGTGCTCTCACTGCAGTTTGTTGGGTTCTATGTTCCCCTCCCCCCAAGTCTAGCTGGGTTGCAGAGTTAAGTTTATGGTTATGAAATAAAAGCTAAACAACAACAACAACAACAACAACAACAAAGAATAAGAAAAAACATAGTAAGCTCAGCCCTAAAAGTTTGAGAGTAGGACGGCAGGACACTGGGCATCTGTATCTAATTCAAGAATAACAGACCAGTATCTAGAGATGGGGACATCTGTGTGGGGCTGTGGGAAGTACTGGGTGGTGGAGATGTATGATCCAACTCTGAAGATTTGCTTTTATGATCTGAACTAATATATCTGTTTGTTCAGCTTGTATTCTCATGAGTTGGCCCTTTGACGTAAACCAGCACAATGAAGCTATTAACTATTGGGAATCTTAGTCCAACAAATATTGGTCCATGTCCCTGGAAGTGCACTTGTAGCACTTCACTACCATCACATCTGCCCACACTTCAAGAACTTGATAGACTGATATGACTAGTAGCGTCCGCAATGGGCAGAGCTGGTCTTGAGCAAATACTTCTCTCTGATTCTCATCTGAGAAACTAAAATGCAATCATTTAAAAAAATCGTTTGCAATTATACTTTTACAGATAAAATGCTGTTTGCAATTATACTTCCCTAGAGTAAGATAAACATCTTACAGCTTTTAGACCTTACTTTTTAAAAGTTTGAATAATGTATTATTGCTAAAATACAAACTTTTTTTTAAAGGATAAAACTTAAGTAAATGCATTAGGGATGGATGGATTTTATTAGTCAAAATGGTTTCAGCTCTTTAGAAATACTTAACATCTGGCCAAAAGTTTCAGTAGATGTAAAGCACTTTAAATTTTCCACATGTAGAGACACTACTTACTTACACTGTGTATGGAAATTAAACAATTTAAAAGAGTAAAGTGAAGTGCAGAATACACAAAGAGAAAGCAAAATAGGTGTTTTATAATTTTATGCTAATTATGTGTTAACATAATAATATTTCAGAGTTATTGACTTAAATAAGACATTATTAAAGCTAATTTCACATATATTTTTCAATTTTGTCAAATGTGGCTACTAGAAAATTTAAAATTGCATATGTGGCCTACATTCTATTTCTGTTGGACATCACTTTTCAAACAGTAAAATTCTAGGAAGATTTTATTAAGCCTCCAACAAAAAGTGGGAATTATGTTTTTCAGAAAAGACTTGATTTTTATGACATGTACTAGCCTAGGGTTTCCCCTACCTGATAACGAGAAACAGTGCAGGTAATTTGTGTTAGTCCAAACAGGAAAAAATAGAAAGAAGAAGAAAAAAAGAGAATTAGAGTTTAATTCCTTCCAATTACTTTTAATATATGATTTTGAAAACATACCACACAAACACCCCAGCTTTTAGCTTTTGGTGGAAAAACTGATTTGGGGAAAGATTGATCTCTTGTCTACAAACATGACAAGTACAAAAATAAATACATTATCCATATTAGCTAATAAGAATGCAACTCCATAAATACTCGGGGGCAGGTGTTTTCTTCTGTGCCATGTTGATAGAAAAACTGACTAGGGATGTTTAAAATTCATTGCTGGGGAGACACTATATTATAATGAATTTCATTAATAGTAATTAGGATTTTCTTTCCCCAAGCCACCATGGCTGATACCCTCGCTTTCATAGGTCAAAAGAGTTTAAATAACAAACTAACAACATCGTTTTGTTTCTTAAGAATATGTCCTAAGCTGTAAGCAACTTCTAAGCAGAAAATATTTACTTACTTCTTGCCTGAATGTTTAATTGGCCTGACATAGACACATGGCAAATTTTAAAAAATGACTAGAAATGAAAGCAATATAGTTGTCACAAAATCACCAGTGACTTCTAATCAAGATTATAGGCAGGTGATAGGTCAAAGCAACCACTTTTATTTCCTTGTCTAAACAGTTCTCTTGGAATTCATTATGGAGAATCATGACCCTTGCCCTGTGAACATCATCTGGGAAGAATAGTGGGATGTTTATTCATGTAAATGGGCAAGATAGACTATTCTCTTGCACCGGGTTTAGCCTGAAACACCATAATCTAATTACTTTTCACTTTCATTTATGTGTGCAGACATTCTCTCCTAAGACAGGGAAGGCTGTTTCTTTTGGCAAGGGCTGCAAAGTGAAATCTTACTGTATTTGCAGACTGAGACTAGGACTAATATGCTGGCACTGTGACAGGGGCACGGGAGGGCATGCTATTAGATAAGTGTTTCTGCTACATTACCCAGACAGCCTGCCCTTCACAAGTGTCCCAGCCATTGTGCCACTCCGAGATCGCACAGCTATCGAATGTTAATGCCAACCTAATTATATATTTTGGCTTCCGTTTTTGCAATAGGCTGTACTTAAGCAAAATTTAGTACTGTCTTATGTGTTCCTACAGCTAGATAATTACAAAGCATTTCAGTTTTCAGAGCAGGAAATTAATGATACGAAGATCAGCAGCTATTTAAAGGCAGTTACTCTCTGCTCTTGCAGGGACCCACTACTGGAAAGCATGCTGAAGTCTCTGAAGACAGTCCCCAGGTGGGAGGGAAAGAGGCCCTTGTGATTCAGCTTCAGAGCCAAATGAGTTTCTGTGCTTTGGGTGAATGCATTGTCAAAGACAAACTACAAAAACATGTCTGTCTTGTAATACCTTCACCTCAGTCCTCCCTAATACTAAATGATTCTTAGATGGAGGTTGGCTAAGAAAGATATTGGCGAAACCAAAAGTTTGGAAAACAGAACTCCCAGTATTTAAAGTCTCCTGATTAGGTGAAGAGAATTATAAAGCAGTAAGGACTAGAAGAAACCTTAAAGTACATCCTGTCAATGGGATACTTAAATGTTTACTTCTGAACTATAGATACATTTAAACACAGGTGACTTGTAAACCAGGTAAACTTGGGGCTGCCCTGAGTCCCTGGAAGATCCCACACGTCTGATGGTAGGAAAACCCCCGAGCTGTTATGCTCAGCTCATTTCAAAAGGAAGAGTATCGACTTTTTGGGTATAATGATCATTTTTCTAATATTGTGCTATATCAAAGTCTAATGTATTATCTGCAGACTGTGAGCTAACGCTCATGACAGAAGAATAAAGAGCTTGAGTCACAAACTGCTTATCCTACATTCCTATTCCCAGTCCAGCAACTGAAATGCCTATTTGGTCTCAGTGCTAAATCTTTAAAAAATTAGAGTCAGGATGATTAAGTATTTCATATGGAAACAGGTGAAAATATTCTACCAAAAGCTTGTATTCAGCAAAATAAATCCAGTATATTAAAAAAATAAAGATCCTTGAAGAGAGAACAGAAAGGCAAACAAATTATTTTAAATAAATTCATTTGTTCTTCCTGAATGAAGAGGCTGCAGAGCTGCTGCCATTTAGCCTTTGGACTTTGACATATATTGGAGTAGAAACAATAGTTATCATTACAGACTCTTTTGAAGCAATAAAAGAGTGCCTGACCTTCCAGGACATAATAGAAACTACGGAAGCCCACCCAGGCTCTCTGCTTCTTCCGGTAAGAGCAACAGTCCTCCAAGATGACCCCTTCTTCTCTGTCTCCAGGTGTTTCCTTTGTTTCTTCATCTTTATTTTTAAACTTTGTGTTTAGATGTGTCTATGTGTGAGAGTGTGTTTAAGTGTGTTGAGTGTCAGTGTGTGGTGTGTGTCTGTGGTTGTGTGTGAGTGTGTGCAAGTGTCCAATTAGTCAAGTGAAACACGGGCTTCTGATCCAGAGAGATGTGAATTCAAATCTCTCCTCCACTCCCATTGGATTCATCAGTGCTCACACTCGATCATGCCATTAGCATTGTCTAGAGATCTTATTAAACTCAAATTGCGGGGCCCAGCCCCAGATTTTCTGATTTACTAGGTCTGGACTGGGCCTGAGCACTTGAAGTTCTGGCAGTTTCCCAGGTGATGCTAATACTGCAGCTCCAAGACAATCAAAACATTCTGTTACCTGTACAGTGGGAGACAAGAGACCTACTGCCAGAGCCGTTGTAAGGAACAAAGCATGTAAATGGCCTAGCAGCACGCCTAAAATAGCAGGGGAGGAAAACCCGCTAGCTATTTGTGTTCACATCCCAGCGTTGCCATAACAAAGTACCGCAAACTGAGTGGCTTAAAAAAGACAGAAATGTATTATTCTCTCACAGTTCTGGAGTCCAGAGGTCCAAGATGAAGGTGTCTTCAGGACACCATTCCTTTCCTAACGCCTGGGTCTTGCCAGGAATCTTTGTTCCCTGGCTTGCAGCCACCTCACTCCGATCTCCACTTCACTCCAATCTCCTCATGTGGTGTTCCCCCATGCGTGTGTGTCTTCATAGGGCATTTTCTTCTTTTCTAGGACACCAGTCATTGGATTAAACCCCACCCTAATGGCCTTATTTTAACGTGACTGTCCCTGCAAAGACCTATTTCCAAATAAGGCCACATTCACAGGTACTAACAGGATTTGAACATAACTTTGGGGGGGAATATAATCCAACTTACCACACTATTACTGTTCATGAAATCAAGGAACCTAAAACGTGAGTGTTTTGTATCTTCTCCCACACTTCCTTCCTTCTTCATTCCCCTTTAGAGTATCATGTAGAGAAGCCGTCAGCCTATCTTGAAGCACCAGGTCTAACCTACTTTCTCCTTGTGATCACTGGGGTCTCTGATAAGGTAGTGAGAAAAGGGAAGCCCACCATGAGGCATTACTGTGTACTGGGGTTAAAGGCCATTGTGTTTTATTTAAGGTAATACTACTGCAGGGAAAATTAATCCAATTTTAAAGAGTGCCAAATCATGCACCATGGAACACAATACCTAGAAATTATGGATTTTGGGGAGTTATCAGTTTTATTAAATTTATTGGAGTGACATTGGTTAGTAACATTATATAAGTTTCAGGTGTATAGTTCTACAACAGAAACCAAAGACATTGTTTTAAAAACAATTTTAAGTCTTCTATGTGACATGATGATGAAGTTGTTTCAATACTTATAAATTAAATAGTTCTACTTGAAATGATAACATAGCTATCATTTTCTGAAAATGTGTAAGATACTGTTTTCTTTTACAATGCCATTCAATAATCTGTGTACCAATTTAAGTTTCAGAACACAAAGATGTATGAGGGCTGTCTAGAAAGTATCCAGACACGTAATACGAAAGGTAAGGCATTTATGGCTGGATTTTTCCTGGGCAGTCCTTGTACACAGATGCCTTAGTTTATTGTATGGTGGTTGCCTAATTGCAATGATTTTTCATGTCTCTCTGCTATAGGAATGATCAGTCTTTAACTTGCAAGTAAATCTAGTGACTTTTCGAAAGTCAAAACATA
Source organism: Lyroderma lyra (assembly GCA_004026885.1). Lineage (NCBI taxonomy): Eukaryota > Metazoa > Chordata > Mammalia > Chiroptera > Megadermatidae > Lyroderma > Lyroderma lyra. Next base: position 80,047 of record PVJL010006854.1, on the reverse strand, counting down.
ATATGAAGTATTTCCCCAATTTACTTGATGGTACAACCCCTTTACATACCTGTTTTCTTTCTCCTAAAGACGAGGTCTGTAGTCCCCAAGTGGGTAAACTCTGCTGCAGAAACCACGACTCGGGGTGTTGAGCCATTTTTATCATGCTTCAGCACCTTACGTTAAGTCTAGTGTCACTCTTTGATATTTTGGCTTTAAAAACAATCCAGAAAAATGATTTTTACTCAATAATTGTAATTGAAATATTTATCTTTCTTTGGACTTGGCCCTATGCGTTCACCATTGTTCATCTTCTATTTAAGGAAGGAGCGAAAAATGAACCATTGATAACTTGGCTCTTTTTTGCCACTTGGAAAATTTTTTCAGATTTAAAATTAAGATTTCCAATCATGCGAGCTAAATAATACCAGCTTCATCTAAGTTCTTTTAAAAATGTCAATAATATTGGTTTAAAATTCACTGTAAGTACTGGTCTTTCCTTGTGCTAAAAAACCCACAATATTTCAAAGTAACGGCCTCACGAACATGAAATATTGTAGCCTTTGATTAAATTCTGCAGCCTCTGATTACATTAGAGCTATGAAATATGACTCGCTCACTAGTTGGCAATGGATAGATTGTTGATACAGCTATATCACTACCGTCTTTAAGGTGTACCCATATCCCTCTGTCTACTCACGAGTAGATAAATGAGGAACAGTGCAATGACCACATAACACAGAAGCATCAAGAAAACTAAAAAGAGACATTTAGTTACTTCCATGATATTTCTTACATTTCTACTTTACACAATACTTCATCATTATAAGAGGCCACTGGTTCTTTAATTCAGTTTTTATTGTAGACTGTCTTGCCATCTACTCCAACCCAAACTATTTACCTGGTCACAAAATTTTAATATACTTTCAGTAGATACCTTAGATCTTGCTTTCTAGATAATTAACATGACCCAAATCCATCAGAAGTGTTTTATTTATTTGTAGATCTAACATGAACTACTGTAAGAAATAACTATAGCCATGCCCAATAGGCAAAATACAGCTTAAGTTAAAAACTCCATGGTATTCATACCTTCATATCCCAGCTGCCTGGTACTTACCCATTTGAAATGAACTAGTTAGAGGTACATATGATAAGTAATATGAGTTGCTATTCAGTTCTTCCAATAATTTAGGACATAGAGACCTAATGTCTTCCACATGACATACAGACACATTCACAGAAGAAAAAACAATTTTGATGTCCTGTAATGACAGATGGAATTGAAGTTTCACATTAGCTAAAAGATAGCCCTTATACTATCATATACTTATTAAGCCTTGTCCCTCTGGCCTTGTCCCTATTCCCTGTTTCAATTTTTCACTCACCTGCTCTGCTATCTTATTTCTGCATGGACCCATTAAGTTGGTATTTCACACAAAGTGGTAAGGATAGGACTGATGCTACAAGGACAGGGTGACATCCATGTTTTACCCCAAGCACACTGGGTACACGGACTTTGGAAGCATAATTAATCAATCCCACTCACAGTCTCAAAATGGAAAACATGTCTAGTATTTCCCTAGATTATCCACTGAGACTAACCCTGGAAGGTAAAGGAGTTCAACACAAGAAGCAGAAACCAAAGACAATTCTACATGAAGGCAGATAGCAGTCTTTCCTTGCCTTTTTTTATTTTTAATCTGTGCATTCCATTTAGTAGAGTCAATTGTTAACAAACAGGCTACAAAATTTGTTGATTTTGGAGAAAAAGAAGGGAAGAATCAAATCACATGTCTTGCAACTTTCATCCAAGGGAACTGCCACCACTTACATGGCCTCACCCTTCTGTTCTCAGGGAAGTGATTGTCCCCCTTTCTGCCCGTTAAGTTCCATAACTCAACATTCTTTCTCCATAACAGATAAACGTGCTGTTTCTTCAAGTTTTCTTCTGGGTTTTTCCTTAACCTGAAAGTATTTGACATGTTTCTAAACCTCTTATTGATGTAAAGATGGTTCATTGAAGTGAATTTTCTACACTCATCAGATTGTCTTCTGAAGGTAATGAGCATATAAGAGATTTCTGCTCTGTATCCTTGCCCCCAAACCATTCCCAACCCTGATCAGTAGGGCAGAGGTGTACAGAATAAGTATCAGCTGCACATTGTAAGTCCTATGAATTCAAAATATCTATTTTCAAGTCCAAGTGTCCTGGAAAGAGTAGACAATAAGGTCAGCTATTCTACTTTCTTAAAGGGTGGCCTGGGAGAAGCCAGGTGTCCCCTTGTTGTTGAAATGATCTCTCATACTTTCTCTCTCTCTCTCTCTCTCTCTCTCTCTCACACACACACACACACAAACACAGATAATTACTTTACAATCAAAGTACATTATTAACTATAAGATATTATGCTAATATAAAGTAGCATTTGGTTAATTAGTTGAACAGTAAAACAAAAAAAAATACATGAAATGATGAATGACAATTGATTTAAACTGGGCCTTGAAGGAAGTAGGAGAAGAGGGAATAAAGTGGGGGATGTCTCCACTGTCAGCCTTCCTGTCTCCTTAACAGAGCAGCGCCGGAAAGTATACTTGGAGACACAAAACTATGCATGCTGCCTGCGTTACCGAACAGAAATTGATGTGTGACTTGCAACTGATCAATCAAACAGAATACTGCCTACAGACAGAGAAAACTGAGAGTGTCTTCAAAATGCACCCCACCACCACCATTTGTTACTCTATAAGTCACACACAGGGGACTACAAGATTCACAGTTTGTATTAAACCATGATCAGTTTGTCATTCCTAGAAATGGCTAGGAAAACAAAAGAACAAAATTGGTGAAATAAATAAATGAAATAACCCAAGTCACACAGTATTAGAAAGATACATCTTCATACATGAGTCACAAAAATTTATCACCTTTTCAGCATGTAGTATATCACATAACCGTATATTATCATGTATTTTACTGTCTCATCTTTACAGTGTCACCATGCTTAGAATGAATAAAACCAGTCAGTATTCATGATGGTAAGCTGCCTCAAATCCGTGGTGGAAGTAGATGGGATATCAGTTAAAAATAAATGAAATATGTAAGAACTGTGACATTTTTCTGTGAGTGAATGAAGACAAGTAAAGTCAGTGCCCCAGCACTAATTTTAAAGATGAGGAAACTGGGTGAAGCTAGAGGCAAAATTGTTGCGAGGATCAATTTGCCTTTTACAACGCAAATTGCCTGAAATTTAATGATGAAACAAATGCAGAGTATGTATATTAATTTAATGAAAGTCTTTTAACTTTCATTACATGTTTTCTTTAAGTAACACAGTTATTCTCATTTTTGAGCAGAGGAGTGTGAGGTTTAGAGAAGACACAAGACCTGCTGTATGTGTCTCCTGGGATTGCTGTAACAAAATTCCACAAACTGGGTGGCTTACAGTGATAGAGATTTATTCTCTCACATGGCAGGAGACTAGAAGTCCAAATCCAAGGTGTCAGTAAGAACTACAGGGGAACACTTTGCCTCTTCTAGCTTCTAGAGGCCTCAGAACTCGCTTTGCTTGCAGCCGCCTCACCCCAATCTCTGCCTTCATCTCTGTGCCGGTCTTCATATGGCCATCTTCTCATGAGGGCATATTGGGTTAGGGTCTTACCCTACTCTTGACTAATTAAATCTGCAATGACCTCATTTACAAAGAAGGTCACATTCTCAGGTACTGGGGGTTAGAACACAAGTTCAACCCATAGCATTTACCGAAAATAAGCAAATTATTGACATAATTGTGAATAGAACTTTGATCTATTACTTTGTTATTCCTGCACCCTTTCCACATGCAGAACAGAAAAGATATTCGGGAATAAGAAGGTAGAAGAGACTGTGGGGCACATGCATACATTTTACCACAGACCAGGGCCTCTCAGTTCAAGCAGTGTTCTGGGAGTAGGAGAGACAACAGCAAATGAGAGAAACAATGGTCCTAACGTCATATAGATTACATCATTTGGGGGATGGAGACCAACAAAATAAACAGCCAATCTATCAGACAATAAATAGAAATATGAATTAACAGAGAAGTGTCAGTTTATGATAAGCACTATGTAGAGAAGTTACAGGCTCATGAGTCGGAGCAGAGCTTAGAGGCTACTTTAGAGTAGACAGTCTCAAAGTAGCTAACTTGGGGTCCTTGCTAGTCTTGCCATTAGATGGCACACGCAAATTCTTCAACTTGCTCAGGTCAGTTTGTTAGTTTTACATTGTCACAATTTACAAATAGAAGATCTCTTATTTCTTTTGACTGTTCTGACAGTTACAAATTTCAACCACTACTTCAGTGTGTTGTGGTGGACTGTATCTCTCTATAGCCAACAATGTCCACCCAAGGTTTTATTGCATTCGAATTGTCAATCTAGTCCTACCACGCCACCTTTTATTATAGAAGTTATAGAATCTGCTCCAAGGTCCTTGTTGAATTCTACATTATATGATTTTAAAATTAACAATTAAATCCAACATCATCTAAATCTGTGTGTCTTTTTATGGAATGGAGATGAAGTAGGACCCCAACTATGACCCATACCCACTACAGACATGTCTATATCCATTGTTCCTCCTCTCAAGATCTCTCTGGTCTCCTGCTTCTTATTTAACCCTAACCATGCCCCTGCTCTAATTTGTAGGCTTCTTTATCTCTTCTAAAACCTTGCTTCAGTGCTCACTTTGACAACACATATACTAAAACCTTGCTTCAGCTATTTCCTCCACGCGTAGATTCGGTCTCTCTCTGTCCAATAAAGTATGTTTGTGTGCATTATGCATGTGCAATTTTCTAGCAGTCATCCTCTCTTACAAACAGCAATATAAAACAAATGAAACACAAAGGTAATATTTGCTTGAAAAATCCTAGGAAAGTTTATTGGCTTCATAGGTGCTCTCTACGGTATGATAATTAGTGATATTCTGAGCCAAGACTGGCTCAGAGGGAGTTTTCACAGAATTTTACAAAAATCAAAATCTCAAAAAGTTCTGAAGTCTGTCTTTTCTAATTCAACCCTCTCTTTAGCATAAGAGTTCAACTGTTGCACTCTCATGGGTTGGGTGATGTTGGGAGGAGCTTGCTACAGGGATCCTGCTCTGAGATATGTTCTCTGTGGACAAATAGACTAGATCTCTTGCTCCTCATGTTGAACTTCAGCACTTTTCTCAGGTATAAGCTACAGTCTGATGGCATGCTTATTAGAGATATTCTGAATCAGTCATGGAAGAAGAAAACATTCAGACAGCAGTATGCAGATGTCTGGATATTCAAAACCCAACTGACTAAAGAAACGTCTAGCATCCAATGGAGAAGGTATAAAGTAAGAATTTACCACTAGATCATTTGGCCTTATTTTTCCCCTTCACTTTACAATCATATTTCTTTCTTTCTTTTTTTTTTTTTTGGTAGTTCCCTGGCTGGGAATCGATACAATCATATTTCTTGAAGGAAGAGTCATGGTCTCTACTTCCCCATCTCCCTCTCATTACACAGAAATCTTATTTCTGTTCTTATTAAAGCATTGAAACTTGTCACTGAACACTTCCCAAAAGCCCATAATCTACCTGATGACTCTACTGCCTCTGGAAGCAAACACTATCTCAACCTACAAGAATGTTTTCTTTGGATTCTGGAATAACACTAATTTTTCTCTCATTGCTTATCCTGCCTTCTCAATTTCTCTACTGTTTTTGTTTGTTTCTTTGTTAGTTGGTTGTTGTTGTCCTCTTAGAAGTTGGTACCTTTCAAGTATTTCTTCTCTACTCACCTTGCAGACCTTGGTGACAATGTTGGCAACTATACAATGGCCTATATGACCTAGGGCAACTGACTTAACCTCCTTCAGCCTCCATGTATTCAATTACAAAATAAAGATGATTTCAGAACCAGCTTCAGTGGGTCACTGTAAGGATCAGATTAGGCCAAGCCAGTGTATTCCTGAGGAAGTTACAGAATGCAGAGCAAGCAGGGAAAATGCATCATGTTTTGTCTTGTGTCTGTGCCTTCACAAAGCACTACCTCAGAGGTGTCCAGTCTTTTGGCTTCCCTGGGCCACATTAAAGAATTATCTTGGGCCACGTATAAAATATACTAACGATAACGGATGAGCTAAAAAAAGTTCCAAAAAAATCTTATCATGTTTTTAAAAAGTTCACATATTTGTGTTAGGCCACAACCAGGGCTGTTCTGGGCTGCTTGCGGCCCATGGCTGCGGATTAGACAAGCTCGAACCACCTTTTCCATAAACTGTCCTCTCCACCTCGGTCAGCTTGTGGAGCTTCTATTCATCCTTCATGTGTCTCCTCAGCCACCGTTCCTCCTTCAGAGAGGTGAAATTCCTCTCCACCACTCCATGGCAGAGCAAAGTGCTCCTCTATCCAAATCTCTAATTACACTTTGCCCATCTTTCCAGTAATATTGTTGTTTTTGAGCTTTTTGACTTTATTGTACTTGTTAGTATCTCTGTGTAGACTGAGATTCTTAAGGGCCAGAAATTTTGTCTTGTTCTAGCTTGATCCCAGCCCAGAGCAAATAGAAATCTAAAGTCTATGAACTCATTTCCCATTTAGAACAAAAGAAGGATTGCAACTCACTGCTGCATTCATTTAATTTTACATAAACACACTCTTCAAGGTTGAAGCAAATTTGACTGGTTTTCAATGTGAGAATAAAATAAAAAAATGGTTCTTGAAGTTATTGCTATACAGAACTGGTCTAACCCTAATGTAATAGAAGTATATATGATTGCCAGTATTCAATACTTTTTCATATGTTAGAATGCTACGTTTTTTAGAATTTGAGATTTTCAGCTATTGGGAATTACTATATTTTGTAAATGGAAATACCACTACTAAAAAAGAGAATGTTATAAGTAGAAAGATGTCATTTGTTTCCAAGGAATATCAATATACTAGAGTGATGTGAAAATAATGAAAGTGAAATATTTCATGGCAAACTTTAGGGGTAAGGTAAAGACTGTAACCCCTGAGTTCTCTTGGCATAAATGCTGCACAAGCACCAGCAGTGAGTATTCCCAAGGCAAATGGGAAATGGGTTAAGTGTTTTATTTATCCATTCTTGTATAACATTATTCCCAAACTTAGCAGCTTGCATCAGTCTGCTGGCACTGCCATAACAAAGGACCACAGACTGGGTTCCTTCACCAACAGAAATTTATCAGCTCCCAGTTCTGTAGAATAGAAGTGTAAGGTCCAAGTGTTGGCATGTTGCTTTCTCCCGAGTCCTCTATCCTTGGATTGTAGCTGCCATCTTCTCACTGTGTCCTCATGTGGTCTTCTCTATGTGTACATCCCTGGTGTCTCTCTCTCTCCTGATGAGGACATCAGTCATATCAGATTGGGGACCCACTCTTATGACTTCATTTTAAGCCTTAATTGCCTTATTAAAGACTTTATTTTCAAATATAGTCACATTGGGGATAGCAATACATGAACTGGTGGGGGATGGGGGCGGCAATAATTCAGTCCCTAACACAACTTAAACAGCAATGCCTGTGAGTCAAAAACCTGGGTATGGCTCAACTGGGTCTTCTGGCTCAGGTTCTCTCTCAGGCTGCAATCAGAATGTCATCCAGGCCTGCAGTCATCTCAAGCTAGTGAGATGGATCTCTTCTCAGGTCACGCACATGGTACGCTCACTTGCAAAAATGTGGTGTTGAGTGACTCAGTCCTCACTGGCAATTGGACAGAGGTGGCCCTCGGCACCTTGTCTTGTGGGCCTTCTTAGCTTCATCAGAGCAAACAGAGAAAGAGAGAGAGAGAGAGAGAGATGAAGAAGAAGAGGAGAAGGAGAAGGAAAGAAAGGGAGGGGAGAGGAGAGGGGAGAAGAGAGGAGAAAAGGAGGGGAGAAGAAGTGAGAAGAGAAAGACAGCAGGAGTCGCACCCTTTAAGCCTGACTTCAGAAGTGGCACTCAGCACTCCTGCTGTACCTACTCTTCATGAGATGTGACTAAGCCCAGCCACAGCCAGGGGTGTGAAGGCAGGGGATGGGGGTCTTCGGGACTCTTATGAAAATGCTCCCTAGCTGTCTGCCAGTCCAGGCCTGGCCACGGGGCTACACACAAACACAAAATGTAACACCATGAGCAGTGGTGTTGGAAAAAGTAATCAAGTGATGATGACAATAATGATAGCACAATAGTTCTATTTGTGTCATAGTTTAAAGTGTACAAAGTACTTTCTTAAAGATTATTTCTAAGAAATTGAACTTTTGGCAGAACACATCGTCTCAATCTCAAGAGCCCTGAGTGAAACTGAAAATCGTGATAAGGTTTCTGCACACAGCATTCACACCTGCCATCTGGTTGAAAGAGCACTGGTTCTGTTTCTCATTTTGTCTTGCACGTGGACGGGCTGGCAGTAGCACACTTCAAGGCACCGACTAGAGAGGAGACACTTAGGGGAACCAGGGGGTTTAACTCAGCTAAACTGCGAAGAGTCAGGGGTTGGCCTGCTCCACGTAAGATGCAAAGCTGCGGCCACGTTTAGTGCAGAAAGCCTCAGTTCCGTGGGCACGCTCTGAATCCAGGTTTGCACACGCCATGCTCGGGTACAATATGAGGTGATTTTGAGTTATCGAATATTTAATATTTGCCAGGCTTGTTTTTCCATGCAAACTGATTATATACAAAAACCTTTCACTGCCAAGAACTATATGTTGGTAAAACTAATTAGCATGACAATAACTTTCTCCTATAAGTAGGGTTATGAAATATTTCATTTTAATGCTGTTTTTAAACTTTTTCTGACTATACAGTAAGCTCTGCCTAGGGGCCTGAGAAACTCCTGCAAGGTAAGCAAATGACAGAGAACATGTCACCAGGGCAAAGCATGAGTTGACAGAGCAGAGTTTTTATTGGTACCTGTTAGGGGTTGAATTTCATCCAAACAAGACACATTGAAGTCTTAACTCCCAAAACCTCAGGAAGTAACCTGATTTGGAGATGTCTTTACAGAGATAATAAATTAAGATGAGGGTATTAAGGTGGACTCTAATCCAATGTGGCTGGTGTTCTTATGAAAAGGGGGAATTTGAATGTCAATGCACACACAGGGGAGTACCCTGTGACTGTGGAGGCAGAGATGAGAGGGATGCATGTGTAGACCAAGGAATGCCAAAGATTACCAGCAAACCATCTGAAGCTGGGCGGACCGAATTCTCCCTCAGCCTCAGAAGGAACCAGCCCTGCAGAGGCCTTGACCTTGGACTGTGAGGCAATCGATTTCTGTTGTTTAAGCCACCCAGTATGTGGTACTTTGTTACAGCAGCCCCCAGAAATTAACACAACACCTCTCCTTATTAACCAGTCACCAAAGCTCTGCACTGGAGGGCCAAACTTATTTTGGGACAATCTCTTTAACGCTCTGACTCCTTCCCCTGTTCAGACCTCACAGACGCCATCTGCAGAGCCCCCGTGTGAACTTCCATTTCCTTATGCAGTTTCATTCCCAGAATTAAGAGGACTAAATCTACCAGGATTTAGGCAAATGGGTCCTTTTCATGACTTGGTCATTTGTGTAATACCGCCTTCAGCTTTTTGCTTAGACTCTGAACGCACTAAATAACAACAACATGGAGTGTTAGGAGAACCCCAGATGAAGAGATTTATAACAATAGTAGGTCTTCCTGGCCCTGCCTTAAGTGACATAATGACCAAGTGAAAAAAGAAAACCTTGTGCAGGTGTTTGCATCTATACAGACAAACAGGACTAAACAAGAAACTAAAGACAAGAAAGGAAAATGAAATGTGTTAAGTTATTTATTCCCTCACTGGAGAAGCATATTTTCAGCACATATTTTTGACCAGATATCATGCTAGGTATTGAGGGTAGTAAAAATAGGATAAGTGCTAAGTTAAGTACTTCTGATTCTGCTTTTGTCTCTTTAATCATTTAATTTCTAGATGGCTTCTGCAGAGCAGCTCCCCTGGGCCACCACTGAAAAAAACGTCGCAATTCCCTCTGGCCCCACTTGCTCTGATCCAGGTGTCGACCTGCATTAGCTGAAGGAACTGGAACCCTGATCTAATATTTTGGATATTCTGACTCAAACAAGAGCTGGTCCTACCAAAAAATTATCTTGATCTTTATTCGCTTTGATTAAATTAATCAGATAATGTTTCCGTTTTCCAGCCCTGTCTGTTCTAAGCTTCATTATAAAGTGCTAATATTCCTCTTCAAACCAATTTTAGTATACATTGAAAATTGCTATTATGAAAGAAAAGCCTGTGTGAGTGTGTGTGTGTGTGTGTGTGTGTGTGTGTGTGTGTTCTTGTATATTTGTCCTGTATACATAACTTCTACAACTGCTGTTTCAGGTCAAGGGGTAGGCTTACTTTTTAAAGATCACTGAAACAGTTGTAAGTCACCAGGATGCTAATTTATAGTAAATAAGCCCATGCCCCCAACATCCCCCCAGTGACATGCCAAGTGCCAGAGGCTGACAGAGAAAAGATAACACACCACAAAAATATGGTGTTGCTTCGTTTTTGTTCTGATTCCTCTGGTGCCCTGATTCTGAACAACCTGGGCACAATGTATTGTGTTTTTGCCTCCACTTAGACAGCAAGAGATGTTAAGGGGAAAAAAAAGAAAGAAAGAAAGAAAATGCTAGAATCTGTCAGTGGCAGCAGAGGCAGTGACAAAAATAGAAAAATCCATTCAAAGCATGTGGGTCACCAGTCTCAGAATTTCCAAATTGGAGTCGGCTGAAGGAAGGACTCAGGCAAAGCCCGGTGGCCTTCTCCCCACAGCGCATGGGGGCGGCGGGGCTGCCTCTGCCAGCTCTGACTTCGCAGCCCTCCTGGTGAACTCTCCTTCGTTATTTCTGCTGCTTGTTTATCCTCACCCAGGGGATCCAAGTAGGGTACAGGCCGTGTGGCTTTAGCAGGCCGTATCTTCTAGGCACCCGAACCCAGGACAGGAGCTCCTGAAACACATTGCGTGCTAGTCCATGCAAGGGCTTCTTGTTCCTTTCCAAACCCTGAGGGAGAAGCTCTTACTTTTCTGTGCACTCCCTGCCTCTGATTGGTGTCCTGGGATCCTGCTCACTGAGGCTGCTCTCCACTCTATTTCTGCAAACCAGAGGCTGGCTAGGACCCCCTTTGTCATCTCACTAAGAAGAAAGCTCCTGTACAGTTATGGAGAGGTGGTCACAAATGAAGTGCATAGGCACAAACCAACACAGTGTTCCCGGTCGCATGGGAGGGAAGACGTGGCATCACCCAATGTACTCAGAACTCAGTTTGTTGTCATCTCACCTGTCATCCCTTCCCTTGACCTTGGTCAGCAGCTTTTCCCAGTTCCTGTGGCTGCTATCACAGTTTCTACCCTCTCTTTGGCATCCTCACTCCACTAATCCCACCCACCCACCCTTCCCAAATTATGTCCCAGCGTAACGGGAAGCAAGCAAGTGAAAACCACTTCAACTCATACTGCCTTTCACGATAGCCTGCCCCTGCTTCCCTATTTCCTTTCCATCTCAGAGGAATGGGAAAGGAGAAGGAATCTCACACATGTGGAACACCTTCTAGGTGCCAGGCATCTATCACCACGTCCCTGTGAGGTTAGTGACCTATTATTGTGTCATTAAGCTGTATCCCCAAAGGTGCTTGAGGGTAGTCAGTGCTCAGTAAATGTAAATACAGTCGTTAGTTACTCTCCTTCTTTCTCCAAGGCAGCAGGCAAATGTATAGTGTCAGCACCACTGCATCCTGTTTTCTCACATCTCGTCTTCCTGCCCCTGCTCTCATGAGTCATAGCACCTGTGCAGATCCACACCACCAGCTTCCCAGCAGCTGCCCCCAGTATTTGTACCCTGTGACCCATTCACAACAGCCCAAGAACTGGTCCACAAAAGCAAGATCTTAGCTAGAGAGCTGGAGGAGAAGAAGAGACAGAGGGAACCACTTGCAAATGTTAGGCTCTGCCATATGCTAACTCACTTATACATCCCCATTTTACAGAAGGTAGGTTACTCATGCCCCAAATCCAGGAGAGCCTGGTCTGTCTGACTCTAAAATCTTCTGTGGGTCAAATCACTTTACCCATGGAATTCCTTTGCAAAACCTTCCAGAAAACTCCCCTCACTGGGCAGGAGGAAATAGAATCAGGTACCACACTCTGGGCTGGATGTCAACCCCCAAAGTACCTCAGGCTCGGGGCATTTGTGTGGGGCACGTAACTATACAAATTATATAAACGGCAAGGGGGAAGTGTACTTATTAGTTTACACTCACATTTTACTAAGAAAAATATTTCAGAAGTAGGGATTTATTTGGATCAATCGTGTGCAGGGAAATATTAAATCATTCTGTACATAAAATATTTCCAACATTATAAAACAACAGTAAATGTATAGATTTTGATACGTTTTCCATTTTAAGCAAATATTTTATATACTTTTAATTATTTCATTAACATTGCATTATTATTTACATTTGGTATTTCATTTAAAGCATTTATCATATTATTTCAATATTATTTTACCTAGATTTCTATATTACTATAAAGTTCCCATGATCATTAAGCAGCCAGCTCAGTATTCCACTGGATAGATAAATGAATATAATTTTAATGGGTTCTCTACTATTTATTTCATCTTGTAAACCACTGTATTAAATGTATTTCTTCATCAGCTTTTTCTTTTCATATTTAGGCATATTACCTTAGGTGAATTCCCAGAAAAGTAATTACTGAATCAAAGGATATCATTACTAAATTGCTCCCTCAAAGATTATACCAATCATACTCCCATGAGTGGATGGAAAGCCTGTTTCACAGAACTCTTATCAGTATTGAATATTACATTAAAAAAATTTTGCCATTTGACAAGTAAAAAAAAAATAATCCTTTAATGTTTATTTGTATTGATTCATCACATGAACTTGAATATCTTCTCAGATGTTTGCTTACTTATGGTATTTTTCAGTTTGTAAGTTCAGTAGTTCCCCATTATCCATGGAGGATACATTCCAAGACCCCCAGTGGATGCCTGAAATCATAGATAAGATTGAACTCAATATAACCGTGTTTTTTCTATATATACATATCTTTTCACTTAAAGGAAACACTTTATGGCTTCTCATTGGTATATCCAAATTGCCAGCATCACTGCTCTTGTGTTTTGGGACCATTATTAAGTAAAATAAGGGTGACTTTAACACCAGCACTTTGATACCTCGACAGTCAATCTGATAACCTAGGCAACTACTAAATGGCTAAGGGCCAGGTAGTATATACAGCGTAAATATGTAAGACAGAGGGATCATTCACATCTCAGGCAGGACATAATGAGATGGTGTGAGATGTCATTACGCTACTCAGAACAGCATGTAATTTAAAACATATGAATTGTTTATCACTAGAATTTTCCATTTAATATTTTCAGAACTGGGTTGACCGTGGGTAACTGAAACTGTGGAAAGTGAAACCATGGATGAGGGAGGACTACTGTGGTCAGTACTTTCATTCCCACCCCAGATCTGTACTAAAGCATTTAAAAACAAATTAAAGACCAGCTTTTAAAAGATGACTTGTTGATCTGGCACATGTGTTGCCTCATCTATGTGGCCAGCCCACCTTAACACTCCACAGAGTGCCCAGGCTAGAGTAATCCCACTTCCCTCTGGACTCCTACATAAACTGTATAAAGCTCTGTTGGGTTTGTGACTGAAAACCAGGCCTGTTACCTACACCAGCATAGCGATTCCTCTTCCCTGGCATCTTGGCACAGGGACCCACTGGATGGGACTGGGCAGCAGTTATGGATTTAAATTGAACAAGACCCTCTTCAAGTGGAAACACCCCTTCTGAGGTTAAGAGTATCCAAACTCATGGAGTGAGGTCACAGGCATAGAACACTTCCCTTGTCATTGGATATGGTGGAGAGCTGGTTACTCCTACTTCTGACACTTGGCTGCCAAACAGTAGAGCCAGTCCCCTGAACCTTTTCCCCTGCTCAATTTACCTAACATGGAACGTCTAGCATTTCAAGGTGACTTAATGTCACCCATCACTTTCTCCAAGCATCCAAGCATCAGAGCCATAGCAGTTTTCTCCATGCCCCTTGATAGGGTGTTACATCCTGTACTATAGGCATCTCCATACAAGTAGAATTTTCTTTCTCTTGTTCTACTCCCACCATGACTTAGCAGCCAGAATCCAACCCCACATGTCATCTCCTGGTTTCTGCTGAAAATGTTGACCCGATCCTGTAGCTAGCTTCCTCTCAACAAAGTCTGTTTCCTCCCTTAGCAGATGCTGCCCTTCCCTCACTGGGCTATGCTATGATTGGGAGAGATGAGGGCAGATTCTGAACATACTTGAAGGGTATATCTGCCAGGCAGGGAGCACTGAACAGTCTTCAAGCAAGACAAGAGTGTCAGTCTTTAACAGAACAGGGACGCATGGGCGATTTCTGCAGGCACAAAAGGTTGATTGGTGTCTAGGGATTCAAGGTTTCCAAGTTCATTGACCTAATTTCCAGGGCCCCACTGTTTCAAAATCAGAGTCCTGAGCATGATAAAGCAAATTTATTGGAGTTGAGAATTTAGTTTCACTAAGGCCCACAACCCTGATAACAACAACGTACTGTCTCATTCTTGATTCTCACCTTCTCCTATCCTCCATCTAAAGAGAGGGTAATCTCCTTATACTTTGTCAAAAAGATTTAGTGAGCTCAGGCTGCTATAATAAAATATCATAGGCAGGGTAGCTTATACAACAAACATTTATTTCTCACAGTGCTGAAGGCTGGAATTTCAAGATCAAGATGTCGATAGATTCAGTTTCCAGTGAGAATATTCTTCCTGGTGTATGGATGCTCACCCTCCCCCTCTGTCCCCACAAGGCAAAAAGAGAGCTCTGGTGTCTCTTTCTTTTCTTATAAAAGCATTAATCCCAACATGACTTACTCTCATGGTCTCATCTAAATCTAATTACCTCCCAATGACCCCATATCCTAATACAATGACATTGAGAGTTAGGGTTTCAATATATGAATTTGATCGGGGGAGTGGGTTGGGTAGGGGGAACACCAACATTCAGACCATAACAGAGACTCTCTGACTTTCACACTTGCCTTAAATTAATCACTCTTGGCCCTTCATTGTTTTTCTCTAATGCAGTGTTTCTCAATGTTGACACTATTGACACTTGAAGCCTGATCATTCTTTGTTTTAGAGGACTGTACTGTGTACTATAGAGTGTTTAGCAGCACACCTGGACTCCATGCACCAAATATCAGTCATTAGCAACTCTCTCCCTTCAACTGTGACAATCAAAAACCTTCTTACATTGTCAAATATCCCCCTGGTTGCATAATACACCCCTGATGTGAACAATTGCTCTAATGAATCAATGGCCCTCAGCAAAATACATTGTATTCCATAGTCCTTAGAGTTACTACTCCCTGGAACCTCTAAAACACCTAAGGTAATGCATCTGTCTGTGAATTCCCTGTTACTACAACCCTGGCCCACATTAGCCGCAGTGGAGGCTTTTACAGTTTCTGCCCTACTGCACCCCAAAGGCTGTCTGTGCTCTGTGTACCTTGAGTGATGGCTCTCATAGTTAGCTGTCCTGCTGCTTTATCAGTTGCCTTTGGCCCCAACTCTGCTAGGTCAACCTCCCAAGAAGCTGACACTCAGACACATATTTGCATTTGGAAGCATATTGGAAAGAGCAGTCGTGAATGGCACCCACAACAGAGTCAGAAAGCAGGATTGTGCAGGAGAAATTGAACTGCAAGTTAGCTGCAACTGACATGGCACTGATCTGAGAGAGAATTTTGGAGCTGGGATGGTCCTTGATAATTGTTGGGAATTAAGGCAAGGGGGTGAGGTTTTTACATGCTTGCATTAGTTGGTCACTGAATAGAGATGCAATAGACTGAATATTTGTGTTCCTCTCAGATTCACATGTTGAAATCCTAATCCTCAGTGTGATGGTATCGGGAGCTGGGGCCTTGGAGACATACTTAAGTCATAAGAGTGGAGACTTCATGAGTGAAATTAGTGCCTTTATGAGAGCGACACCACACACCTCCTCATCTTCTTGCTGCCATGTAAGCAGTGAGAATGCAATGAGAATGGAGCAGTCCACAACCCAAAAGATACTCCTCACCAGAACCCCACGATGCTGGCATCCTGATCTCTAACTTTCAGAAGTATAAGAAATGAGCTTGTTGTTTAAACACCCGGTCTATCATATCTTTGTTATAGTCAGAATGGAGGAAGACAGAGGCTGCCACAAGAAGGGCTAGAATCTGGCCAGAGCAGGTCCCTCCAGCTGAGGGACTCCCTGCAAACAGGGAAAGGAGTGTCTGTCCTGCAAGGGCAACCTGGGCAGACCACCATGGCATCTGTCACCTGTCCATCTAATTATATCAGCTCCACAAGGATGAAACGGCCTTGGGTCAGATGCCTCCTCAGCCGCCTTTCTCAGAGTCCAACTGTGGAGGGCAGGGTGTGCGTCCTCACCTTGAGCTCTCAGGCGCCAGCGTGATCTCTGGCTCTCGTTCAATTCAATTTATGTTTGTTTCATGAATAAGTGAATGAACCTATTAACAGAAGGGTTTTTTTTAAGCGAAATAAAACAACTCCTTACATATTTACAAAGGCTAATTATGAAGGATGAAAAACATGTTTGAGCCTTTTGTAAAGTCTCTTCTGAGCTTTGTGACGTGTTTGGCATCTTTCCTTCCCAGACAGCGCTCCCTCTGTGCTTCTGCTAATTCACTGCGGGGAACAGGGCCACGTGGGAAGGTCTCCTCCACGCTGCTCTGTGCATTTCAGTGGCGTCTTGGGACAGATTCCTCTGGCACCATATGCCAGCTGCAATTGTGAATTAAACTTAAAGGTACAGCAAGAACACATTATCTAATTAATTAACATTTAAAAGCTCTCTGAAGAAGAAACCACTGGGCAAACAATGTGATATGAGAATATGTAAACAATTAAACTCCAGATTTGGGGAATTTAAAGTATTTTAATGGGCACCCAAATTTATGTCTTGAGCATATCTGTTTACTGGAGCCTTAGGCTTTCGGGACATTATTAGCAGGGGCTGGATGTCAGCCCATTTTCCAGTTCAGGTTGGAAACCTTGAACTACTCAAAGTCAGTCCTTAAGAATGTCTTTTTATTACTTATTAAATAAACTGTTGGCCTTTTTTTAAAAAAATTCCTCTTATAAGAAAATAGAAGCATTATGATAACGAGCACTGTGTGCTCTGGATGATCCCAAGAGGAAGGCACCAACAGCCGTTATCGCAGCACACAGGGTATCACTCTCATAATGTTTCCTGCATAGTTTCACCCTTCTGAACTTGTTGTCACAAAAGCAAGTCAACAGTGTAGGTAGGTAATGAAAAGATACATATTAAGAAATGTAATGGGAGTGACTAAAAAGTTTCCAATTGCATAAGAAAAGCATGTCTATTTTTTATACAGGGGCCAGCTGCCTGTCCTGTCTCTGAATCTAGCTACATTATGACCCCAGCTTTTTTGCCTCACAGTGTGGGCAGTGGAGTAAACAGCAAGTCAGGCCTTAGCAAACACTCTCCACTCTTTCTACCCTAGAATGACCTCAGTGATGTCATTTAATCTCCATCTCTTAAAATGCATATAAAAAATTTTGCTGCTTTCCCACTTTCCAAGCATGTGGTAATATAACCTCTTTCTGCCACATATGGAAATACCTGTACAAAATGACACTGGGGGGACCATGAAAGCCTCTTACAACGCTCCGTTCCTGTTGCATGTGCCTACTACATACCATATGGCCTGAGGGTAGATGGCGCCTGATGAAAAATACAAAAGCCATGCAAAAGCTTCCTGTTGAAAGCATCTCACTGCATGTTTACCCACGGTTTGACACGGAAAATGAGGCCAATTATCCTGTTGATAGAAAAAGAAAAGCAAAATCAATCTCTCTTATTCGGAGATCACCTCAATTCTCTACCTGACTTTGCTTTGGGTAACTTCTGAAAAAAGTCTTATTTTTCACTCTCCTTTTCCCTGACATGGAAACTAGTAATATTTAATTGTCCATCTTGAGAAAAAAAAATTTATGAACATTTTGAAATTGCACACAAATGCTACAGGTGGGATGGTGACAAATTTCTTCAATAGTACATAAAACAGACAAAAACCACTTCATTCTTCTTTAAAGTCAGAAAAGGTCAGAAGGGTTATTGACTTACAGACTCTCTACAGTGACACCAACAAGCAATATAATTAGATCAAAATGGCTGTCATATCTTTCAGCTGAAGGAGGTTTCCAAAAATAAGAATCCCCATCACCTGCTAAGCCTTTATTCACCCCTTTGACCAGGAGAAGAAGAAAGACCTTGGAGGCTCTTGCTGGTTCCGATGGAATAAAAGAGTTGTGTTGTTCTCCTTGCTTAAAAATGCCCAGTGAGATAACAATAAGTCTTTGATACTGGTCAGTGATATTGATCTGGGAGCATCTGTCTCTCTCAGCAGCTGAAAAAGACACCACATGTGACTTCCTGTCACTGAAGCCCATCAGACTTTGCTCGGGCTGGGCTCAGCGGGTCCAGCCCTGCTCCCATCAGCACCTTGGCAGCCTGGCCTCTTCTCGCCTTTCAGCGGATATGCCCGGGGCTCCGTCGCACAGTGCTGTAAACAACTTGTGTACCTCCTTCCCAGGGTAATTGGTTTTCATTTCCATTGGCTGCTGCAGCATAAACAGAACATCCAAAAAATATTTTTAAAAAGTAAAAATCTTACAAAATAAGCAATCAGAAGCAAAACAACCTTCAAGGAGAGCAGTCTTTCTAAAGCTTTGCTCCTCCAGGCAAATGATATGATTTATACCTGTTGTTTTCATTTCCAGTCAACAGTGCTCTCCTTGTACAGAATACATTATAACTTAGAGAAAAATAAAATAGTCTTGGCCCTATTCATACAAGTGCCTAGCAGGAGAAATTAAACCATGTTGGAGGCACCCCGAACTTTGCAAACACATCTAGTCCTAGGCAGATAAAATTCTGACATTAATTTTTTTTTTATCTGATTAAACCTGAGAAACATCATCAGCAATATAATGGTCCTTGAAGAAGTTCATGTCATTAGTAATTGTTCCTTTTTCCCAGTTATTTCAAAATATTGTACAAATGTTCAGTGAGTAACTTAGGTTGGATTAAAAAGTTAAATGCTTAGGGTTGAGAATATAATTATTTTAAGAGACATCAGTGTGATATATGCTTTATTTTCTCTACAACTTAATACACGGTGATATGTGTATTTCTTTTCAGAGGAACCATAACTGGATTTATACGGTGATAATAATGGTGAGGTAAGAAAGCAATGAGCAAAAGAAAATAGAAACCAAGTGACACTCATATCTGAACTCTGACCTAAAGGACTACGGAGCTAAAAGCAGTCTCAGAAATCATCTGCTTCATGAAATGCTTGCACTTTGTAGACCAGGGAGGTCTGGCACTGTTGTGGGTTAAATCATGTCCCCCCAAAACTATGTTCAAGTCCTAACCCTTGTATGTAAACTTATTTAGAAACCTGGTCTTTGCAGATGTAATACAGTCAAGATGAGGTTATAGGATAGACCTTAAATCTATGACTGGTGCCCTTACAAGAAAAGAGGAAAAGATAGACACATGCGTACGTACTTCTCACACACACATAATGGTAGAGACAAAGGTTGATGTAATGTGCCTACAAGCCAAGGAACAATCAAGACTGCTGGCAATGCTGCAGGCTAAGAGAAAGGTCTGAAACAGGTTTATTTTTAGATCCTTCAGAGGGAGCATGGCCCTGCTGACACCTAGATTTCAGACTTCTGGCCCCCCCAAACAGTGAAAGACTAATTTTCTATTGTTTTGAGTGACTCAGTTTGCAGTAATCTTTTTCACAGCATCTCTAGGATACTAACATGGGCACCAAGGATCTAGGCAACAGCAGAACCCAAGTTGGTGTCTGAAAGAACTCCATTCCAGCAAGCCCTGTTGTGTCTCTAAGCTCAAAAAATTCTGCAGAAATGCAAATGGTTGCATCAGAGTTCTCAGAGAAAATTATTTCTACCTTAGTGTGAGTTACCATAAATACCTAGTTCAAGTATTTAAATAAAAGTAGTTAATGTGAGAGGATATCCAGATAATAAAAAAAAATCCAGCCATAAGTGCCTCTATTTTTCATATTGCATGGCTGGATACTTTCTGGACAGCCATCGGATTCAATTCTTTGGAGGTATTGTCTGCCTCGCTTCTAGTCTGCCTCCTGTGGGTCTGTCATATTCTTTTGGACAAAGAATATCTCAGGCAAAAAGTCAAAGAAAGACAGAAGCATATCTGTAAGTTGTATCTGGGGGGGGGGTGTGGGAGGGGGCACAGCATCCACTATATCTTCCTTTTCCATCACTCAATTTATATGTTAACAACAAACAACCAAAAAAAAAATGTAATCCTTAGAAAATTAGAGGGTAGACGTAGAAAGTAATAACCAGGGTAAATTTTTCTAAATCCCAAAGGATTTTCTAAGGAGAGAAGGTTAAGTAAAGAAGGCTGGGAGTATTCGGAAGTGACTGTGTCAGTATTGGCAAAATTATGTATTAGTACAGAATATAAAGGCTTTAAAAGATTCTTTCAGAAGTACAGTCACTCCTCATTATCCACAGACAGTATTTACAAAATTCACCTACTCATTAAGATTTATTTGTAACCCCAAAAATCAATACTCAAGGTCATTCACAGGCATGCACAGAGTGACCTAAATTTGAGTCATCCAATATGCACGTTCCTAGCTGAGGTCCAACAAGGTGACATTCAGCCTTTCATTTCAGCTCTTGCACTATAAACCAGGGTTTTTTCTGTAATATTTAGTTCCATGTTTTTCACGTGTTTGTAATTTTTGTTGGTGATTTTGCTGTTTAAAATGGCCCCCAAGTGCAGTCTTGAACTGCCGTCTAGTGTCCCCAAGTACAAGGATGTGATGTGCCTCATGGAGAAAATACATGTCAGATAAGCTTTGGCCAAGAATGAATTACAGTGCTGGTGGCCATGAGTTCAATGTTAATGAATCAACAACATATATTAAATAAGGTCTTTTTAACCAGAAACACATATAAAACAAAGACATGAATTGATTAGTTGGTGGAAATGTAACCAGAGACTCACAGAAAGCCGACCTTGTATTTTTCCCTTAGGAGTGAAGGGTCACTAACTGATAATTGTGTATTCATGATGACTTTTTAGAACATGACTACTGCTAATAATGACAATCAATTATACTTTGAAAATATTTCAGCAGAATGTTTTTAGCCAACCCCTTTTTGTCCAAAATACAACTGCAATGAGCTTTTCAACAAAGACAGTATTACCCACAATACCATCTTCATTTTTAGGACTTAGGGTACACCAAAGAGTGAGAATAATTTTTGTCCCACTTTGCTTAACCACTCACTTCACAGGGGTGAGGTCCTTAGGATTGAAAATAAACAAGTGCAAAAATACATAAAAAACAGCATATCCTTTGTTTTAATCACAAGGAAAAAGTAGGTTAAAGTCAAGTCATATGTTTATTTATTTCAATTAAGATAACTGGAAAAACAAAAGAGGAATGGAGATGAGTTGTTCAGATGGTTGTTTATTGAGATTATTACATAAGAAAGCTCATTGGTAAACTGAGGTAGAGCCATTCAGAAAAAAGTCACCGCATAAAGTCAATGACAAAGAGGGGATTATAGGTATTTAAGACCAAGACTGTATTTAATTATAGATTTCAACTTCTTAGATATTTTAGCTTCAACCTCCAATCTCCCTCAAGGCAAAGTATTTGTATTTACTGTTCCTAATTACTGGTTTTAGCAATTCTTGAGGGAATGAAGAAAAATGTGTGAGTGCCCAGCAAGTTGGAGGTTCATGTGTGTTTCTCAGTCCCGGTTATGTTTACCCAGTGATGGGTCCGGCCGCATGCATTTTAGATTTCATCTACTTAGAGAATTATTAAGAGCAGAAACTTTCTCCTTCATTTCAGTTCCCCAACTTGGGAAAAACAGAACAGTATTGTTCCTGAGATTGAGTTTTCTTATTGATTTACTAAGGAGAATGTTCACATTGTTTTAGAAGGTCCCCAAAAATGCATAAGAATTTTGAGATTTTTGAGATTCAGACTTTGCCAGTAGGTTTTGTTTTTGTTCTTGTTTTTGTTGTTGTTGTTTCTAAAATATTCATAAAAACTTCCTCTCCAGAAGGCACTGCACGTTTGTGTGGGATCCCAGATTGCTTGGGTGGCTGTGGTAAGAAATACATGTGGGTTTTAAAGTATGCCGATGCCACAAGAAGAATACAGTCTTTGTTAAATGTTTCCCTCTGTAAATTGAAACCTATTCTCTGTCTTTTGGAAAAGGAACTCGGCGCTAGTGACATGATATCCTTTCTTCTGGGCCCAAACGCTCATAACACCTGACTCCACTCTTCACTCTCCGAAGCCTCCCGCACTTTGAGCCAAAGTAACTCCAATCCAAACTTCTGTTTTTCAGGGACAAGATAATGCTGTGACGAAAGTCCTTCCTTCCTTCCTTCCTTCCTTCCTTCCTTCCTTCCTTCCCTTCCCTTCCCTTCCCTTCCCTTCCCTTCCTTTCTCCCTCCCTCCATCTCTTTCTCTCTCTCTCTTTCTCCATTTCTCATCATGAGGATAACCTTGAAAATAAATATACACTGATACAAATGTGAGATCAGCTTAGGGTAAATGTTAGGTGACTTGAAACCCCATGTTAGCAAAAGAAATAGAGAGTCTGTGAGTGTCCTAAACACAATCACAGAAGCCAGAGCATTTATAAATGTGATGGCTCAAACATCTTTGTGACCTTTGAAAAACAGAGAGAGGAAGGAAAGGTTGCAGAAAACTTAAGTGACAAATGTGACTCAACAACCACAACAAAAGAAAAGATTAGCTTACGGCAAACTATAGATGGGCGAATTCACAGTAGATCTCTAGAAAGAATCTAGAACAGATTATTTAATAATCTGTTATTTTCAATAATAGTCTGAGAACACTTAAAGAGAAAACATTGATAGCTAAGACCCAAGAATGAGCCATGAAAATAGCATTTCCTTCCTTGGTAGGACTAAACTCAGCTTTCAGAGAAGTGTGTTTGTGGACTTCATTCAGGTATGGCAGGGCCTCTCGTAATACCTTACAGACTAGATGAAATACTGAAATAAAACATTTTGACAAGTATCTTATCCAACCAATATCTACTTGTGAGCAATGCCATGTGCTTGGCACTCTGCTTAGTATTAGGGTGCAGAGATGAACAAACGTGGCTCCCACGCCGCGGTCACTGCAGCTTTGACTCAGAGAGGAGAGTTGGTACATGTTAAATAACCCAAACCAAAGGTCACTGATTAATTAATTAGTGTTGGTATGGAGGAAGTGTGTCATCTTCAGTTTGTGTTCTATTTGGCAACTTTTATCAATGACTTCATGCAAAGATGGAAAATATTTCATCAAATCTGCAAGTCCCAAAAGTACAAGAGTCAGCAAATACAATGGATGGCAGAGTAAGAACCCAAAAACATTCTAAACACACTGCAGCATGGGGCTCTACACAACGAGCTCTATTCCATTTAACAAGAATGAAGGTGAAGTCCAAGTCCAGAGTTGGAAGGCCTGGGATCGGTGTTTGGCATCTATCAGGTGGGCGGATGGGGCTTGGCAAGAAGGTTCCATGTAGGCTAACAGCACCTGAGTGCAGGCTCTGAACTGCTGTGTTTCTACCCTGTATAACAACTGAGGGTGAGGAGGAACCACCGTGTGTGCTGCTCAGGCCATGCTGGGGTGGTGGTGCCGGACATCACATTCTAAAGAATGTGGTGGAAACTGGAGGAGACAGAAGGGAAAAATGATGATTACAGTGAAAGGAGTGCGAAGTGAATCTCAGAATGGTCAGCCTAATCATAGGATAGGAAGTTAGACTGCACACATTCTCTACAACTCCAAGGTATAAAATTGAGACCAAAGGGTGGGAACTCTGGCCATAGTCCAACTGGAGACAAACAACACAAAAACAAACAAGCACAACTACAACAATAACCTCAAGGCGTGCTCAGATCTTTGAATGTGGGAAGGTCTATTCTCAGAGTTGGTGAGTTCATGACTCAGGGGCTAAGCATTTTGTATAATTAGCAAGGAAAAGATAGAGGTAATGTAAACATGGGATACTGCTTAGAGTATTACTTCCTCAGCACTGATATTTGCATAGAATAGACCTGAGAGATTTTGGTTCTCTTCTTACCAAGATCAGTGCCTGACCTGGGTTTCCTCATAAGACCATTGCTTACTTCTGGTCCATTTCTACTGATCCACCTTAAGTGAGGCCATGTGATGATATTGTCTGCGATGTTTTTGTGGCACTAGCACCATGCATGTTCTCAAAGGCAGAATGAAAAGTCATTTCTCGTCCCTTTCCTCACAAAATTAACTTTTCAAAAGATTCTGTTTTGGCCTTTTAGTACTCTTAAGTCTTAAACCTCCCACATGGAAGAGATCATGCAAATCAGTAACAGTTTTCAGCTCCTGGGAGTGTTTCATGATAAAAATATAGGAGGATCAAATGATCTTCCTGATGCAGGCGATCAGACCCCAAATCCAAATCTGATCTAAATTACTCAGCACCTTGAACACGTTCTTCACAACCTTTTCTCAGGGTTGCTTATTTATGGCTTTAGTGCTGGAAATTGGTGGAGTTCCTATGGTCCAGAGAACCATGCAGACTGTTAACATGACCCATCATCACTCCTTTGGACCCAACAGGTGTTCTAAATGTGCACATTAGTACACAGCCCATTGGTCAAGAAACAGAGCAGTGTGACCCTGCACTCTTGTGTATGTTCTAACTTCTTTTACTTTCCCATTAACAGATTCCTTCCTGCCCTTTAACTGAGCTATCACCTGCATTCTGATCTTATATGGCTCAATCTCCTCTCCTTAGCTCATAGTCTCTGGGTCATATTTTCCCAAATCATTTCTTTGTTTTTACTTTAATTGGAGTCATAATTTACAGGGGATTTTATAAAAATGAAAATGTTATCAACTGTTTTTTTTCTAAGTATAAGATTGTCTCTGTAATATAGTTTCTTAGATGTTTACGAAGAGTGTTAATGACACTAAAAATGGCATTATACTGCATACAGTATAATGTCAAGAGAAATAACTACAATGTGAAATGGAAAATTTTACAGAGAAATTTCAGGAAATCAAGTGATAAAAATACCTATTGCATAACAAGTATATAGCACAGTACCAGATACATCATATTTAATAAATGCCTAGTCTTATTATCTTACCATTTTCTAGACATAATCATTGTTCCACCTTTGAATTTGTTGCTGCTGTTAATATTATTACCCTGGTTGGAGGAATTTGCACCTGCATTGCCTGCATTGAGAGCATGTGAACATCTCATCTGGTTGTGTTACACATTTTGCTCTGGCCCAGCAAGATAGGAAAGACAGAGGCAGGAAGATAAAAATGAAAAAAAACTATGATCCATGTAACTATGAGCCTCCCCCCATCAACCAAGATGATGAATTTTTCTATACCATCACTGTTTTTTATTATTTAAAAAAATGCTGCTTATGGCATTATTTATTCTTAAAGCTGTGGATGGATGGATGGCTGTGTTTTGTCTTTTCCAGAGCATTCCAGCAAACTAATCAATAGTGACAGAAAGTTGAATAGTAGCTCCCGGGGGAAGGGTGAAGTGGGTGAGGTGGGGGGATTACAAAGGAGTATGAGGAAACTGCTGGGGATGATGGATGGATGCATCACCTTAACCGTGGTGGTGTGTTACGGGTGTGCACATAGGCTAGATCTTACCAAGTAGCACACTTTAAATATGTGCATTTTATTATTATTAACTATACTGCAATAAGTCTGTTAAAATGAAATCTCTTTTTATTTTCATGAAACAAGTTAGGTTTTGTTATGCACTGTTTGAATATTTCACCAAATATACAACATATTTTACCAAATCTAAAATCTTGCTAACATTTCTTGTATCACTTAATTATGAAATCAGAGTAAATTTTCCTGAGTAAATTATAACCTATTATGTTTTATAAATCACTCAAACATTTTTTTCTTCATTGTCATTTCATATGCTTAACTTATGGTTTACTGATATTGCCTCAATTTTATTCCACTATCTTAGATAATTTTATAAGCATGAAGTAGGATAAAATGATCACAGTGATTTTTCCTTATGAAGATCTATCTAATTTCCTGCCTTCTTTTTTCTCAAATGGAGTCTTATTCAGTTATGCTGCATTTATACCAAGTTACTCCTTCCTATATTAAGCACTACAGTCCCTATTTTCAAGGAAGGGAGAAAAAGAAAGAAGATGATGTCCTCAGTGATTTACTAAGCCAGGGCTTTGCATGTCACCCCAAACTGGCTCTCTCTATACGGAAGACACTCGTGGGATTTGAAAAGGCAGATGAGTCACAGAGATACTCTTTGGGTACTGATCAACTGATGTTGGCATTCATTTGCTTTGATGGGAATAGACCTGGAAACATTGTCCTCTTTAATAGTGAGTGAGGCAGGGCATTATTAGCACTAGATAGCCCAGCCTTTGGCTTGTAGGCATCCTATCCTGGGCTCATGCATGGTGAGTCCCTGTCTGCAGGCGTCTCCTGACAAACCTCCTACCTCTGCTGGCACCATTCAAACTGCTACTGGACAGGCAGACTTGGCTCATAGCATTCATATACTTTGTTCATTGAAAACAGGCAGAAAGCTGAGCACTACTAGTGAGCTTTCCCACTTTCCATAGGGAATCTGAGGAGCCGAGAGCAGGATTAGAGGCCAATATGCAACTGATGAAGGGCTTCAATCACTCAACTTACCTGTTTGGAGAAATGTGTGATTAACTAACAATGACTTCAGCAAGGCAAAGCTAATCAAAGTAAAGTATCTTTTACTATGAAAATTCCCCTTTAAAAAATATTATGTATGAAAACTGTTCCAAGTCTTTAGTCCAGAATTTCATTTCTCAGAAACTATTTTTAGCTCTGGAATTAGAAATACATATGAGGATTTATATGAAAGATGCAACTTATTATTTTATCATAATAACATTTGTAATACAATTACAGTAAGTGAAAGTATTTATACTCCTTATATTAATAAAAAATTGGAACCATCTAATTGATTGAGTCACATAAACCTGCTATATGATACAACCATAATATAAAATGGATAGGCATTTAAAAAATCATGTTTACTAAGTATTTTTAATGACATGGAAAAGGAAATACAGTAGAATGTTAAAAGGTCACAATAAAAAGTGCAAACTTTATGTAGAATTAAATGAATAAATCAGCTGTCAGAACAGTACATCCCACAGTGCCTGGCATACAGTGTGCAATCAATGCTTGCTATTATCTCAACTAATATACATCTGAACATTTGAAAAAAATCCAGAATATGAAACAGAATCTTCAAAATAAGATTGTAGGAAATTTTCTTCTTTATATTTTATGTATTTTCTAAATTTTCTGCAGTGAGTGTGTAACGTATTTCATAATTAAAAGAAAATTATTTATAGAAAGGAGAGAAACCATTTGCATAGTTACTCATTTTTTTTAAAAAATTGCAGTTAATTCCAACATTCACAAAATGAGGCATAGAACTAATCTATAGCATAGCCAAAAAGCACACAATATAGCTTCTAAATTGACCTATGACCTATATCTATTTGTTTCAGAAATCATTGTTATTAGCTGTATTGGGTGACTTAATTATGTGAAATTTTTTAGTTATTTAAACTTATAAGTAATAACTAGGAACTTAACAGGTAAGAGAGTTGTGCTTTCCAAAA
Source organism: Lyroderma lyra (assembly GCA_004026885.1). Taxonomy (NCBI): domain Eukaryota; kingdom Metazoa; phylum Chordata; class Mammalia; order Chiroptera; family Megadermatidae; genus Lyroderma; species Lyroderma lyra. The sequence continues at coordinate 52,140 of PVJL010006854.1, read as the reverse complement.
TGTATTGTGTGTGTGTGTGTGTGTGTGTGTGTGTATGTATGAGAAAGAGAGAGAGAGAGAGACAAAGAGAGAGAGAGAGAGAGAGAGAGAGAATGTGAGAGAGGTGAAGAATATGCGCACATTAATGCATTTTTAAAAAATTCTATTATTTTACCATGTTCCAGGGAGTTTTTGAAACAAATTGATTTGTGATGGGAAGTCAACAATTTTACGTAAGCAGAGAATATGGTGACCCACTGAAAAAGACATCATCCCTCCACGGCTCTCAGGAGACCACCTGGTCTTTAAATGCCTCCTAATGCGTAATATAACCCTTGCCTTGAAGTGCTCCAACTTGTGTCCCATTTTGTGGTTACTGAAGACCTTTAGTGGGCTCAGTGTCTTCTCTCCTTTAAGAATGTGGTGGTGAGAACAGTACCATTCAAATTCCTGAATGGACTCTTCAAATTAGGAGTGGACTGTGAATTCTTTTGAAGATCACTGTTTATAGCAGCCCTTGTGCGGTGGTCTGCGAGCGTTCTTGCTCCTGTGTGTCATACAGTCCTGCTGACATTGGAGCTGTGTGCTTTGCTGAATGTGGCTCTGTCTTGCCCTGGGCTCCCTAACCACCATGGAATGTTTCTTCCTGAAATGAGAGCACAGCTCAGGAATGATATCTCTAAGCACAGAACATTTGATTCTTCTTGTCACTATCAATTCCCAGAATATGCGATGAAGTTGGTTTTCTGTTTCTCTATTCATTTCCTGATACTTGTAAAGAGCACTAAATCAATTGATAAACCTCCCATAGTGATTAACCAGATGTAGTGAAATCATTTGTTACTCAAAACTTGTAACTCAAACCTACATCATTTCAAAGGAGAAAAAGCCACTAGCCTTCTACAGCTATTGCTACATGATTGCAAAAAAGCAAATGGGTTAAAGTTGTCGTTTTTTTCCTTCAGAAACTCTTTGCCAGAGAACATAGATTGCACCATTCCTGTTACTCACACAATAATTCCATAAGACAGGCCGTTTTCATAGGCAAATGAGTTTGCAAAATCAGACCTACTCCTCTAGATGATGCTGCCTTAGCTACAAATATCAACGAAGTCAGCAAATAAACAAGTCTCAAAGGAGCTTTCTAGCACGTTCTGCTAGCATCATTGGATTCCTTTGGGAAGAATTATACAACCATTGTTTATTCATCCGTTCCTTAGCTAAATCAATAAATATGTATTGAGAACCTACTGTGAGCAGGCACTCTGCTGGATGGGGGAGAAGACGCAAAGGTGTATAAAATAGAGTTTCTAATGTAGTACAGGAGGAAAATTGTGTATTCAACTATCTAAAAAACCCCCAGAATTCCCATCTAAGGGCAATCCGGATGAGGTTTGAAGCCCCACCTGACCCTCCCTATTCTACTCAATGCCTGCACTATTTGTAGACACTTCTTCCTCCTCCTCTATGGAGCAAATAGCACCTACTAGCCTCCTAGGTGGTCTTCCAAAGCCTACTCTTGTTCACCTCGGGTAAGTTCGCCCTATAGTATCCAGCATGAGATTTGAAAAACCCCTATCAAATCATTGAAATACCTGCCTAAACCTCTTAAATGGCTTCCTGTTTCTTTTCAGAATAAATAGCAACATTCTTACCACGGCCTGCAATGTCTTGGGTAATCTGGCCCCTCCAGGTGGACGCTGAGCCACTCATTTCCTCTTTTACTCTGCTGAAGCCATTGGATCTTCACACGTGTGCACTCTCTCTGTCCCCTCAACATACACCTGGATGCTATCCTTCCATGGCTGTATTAAACTCCAAATCTGCCTCTGATATCCATGCCAAGTCTACAACCCTGGAAATACTCTAAATCACCAGGCTGGATTATATTATACATTCTTAGACTATCCAGTGTTCTTTGGAAGTTAGCCCTTATTTTGATTAGACACAACTGTGTATGACAGAAAACTTGAAATAAAACAACAAAGCCATACCGTCTTCTTTCAAAAGTGCAGAGCTGAGCAGAACCAAATGGAACTCTGCAAGTGCCAGGGACTAAAGATCTTTCTAGAACCTCCCTCTAATCAGACTTAATATTTGGCTTCCACTACATTGTCTAAGAAGTTTAACCAAGGTCCAGGAGTCAAAACTACATTCCAAGCAGCAGAATAAGGAAATAGAAAAGCTGCAGAAGCATGCCCTTCACTTTAAGACTACATCCCATAAATTGTACCTGACACTTGAATTGGCAAAGTTTTGGCTAGAACTTATTCACATGCCACATCTAGCTGCAAAGAAACCTCAAAAAATGTAGTTAATAATGGATGGTCAGTGCCCAGATAAAAATAGGGGAATGAAGGGGACAAAGTTATTGAGGGTACTTTCTCTGCCATAGCCCTTTTCTAGATTGTAAGCTGCATGAAGACAAAGACCATGTCAATTTTTGTTCATCACTGTGTTCCTGGAGGCTTGCTGGCATACTTTCAGTACATTGTAGGTGATTCATCACTGTTGCTGAGTGAATGAATGGATGAGTGAACAAATAAATGAATGAATGAGTGAATGAATGAATGAATACAAATTATGATCATCCAGAGATAGAACTCATTCATTGCAGAATGAAGGAGGGAGAAGGGGGTCAGTTATCAGAGAGGTGTCATCTGGAAGATGTTAACTGGGATAAAAAGAATTGGTGTATCTCTTGCAGAAATAGGGTATCAATATTCCAGCCAGAAAAATTATGGAAACAAAGCTCCAGAAAGAGTAAGGCTCAAGAGAAGAATGGAGAACAGTAAGAAAGACATGGTGAAGTAGAAAAACATGAGAAAATATCCGAAATGTAGACTGGGCCACGTCTGCAGGGCATTGTTTAGTAAGCCCACGAAGACCTGAGCAAAGCACCAGAAGCTCGGTGACTGTGGAGGACTCTCATAGTAGAAGCACAGCACAGGCGCACCTTGTCCAACTAGTCATAGAGTACAGACATAGCGTTACCTTAAGATGTACAAGTTACAGTCAGATCCGTGATAGTCCAAATAGAACCTCCATTGTGTGACTTCTTCCATGCATCTGTCAGTCTTGCTTCCTGTTTCATTAAGAAAACAGATGGAAATGAAGAGGAAATCCTTCACCTTACTGCCACCAAGACTACCCGCTTGGAGTTCCCATCTCTCTGCTCTCTCTCCTGTCTCTCCCATCTCTGCTTTTGGAGGGTAAGATGTCTCTTTCTTCTATCAGAGGCCAACCACCCACTTCTGTTCTACTCTGTCACCTGTCCTTCTACTGCATTTATTACCTTTCTCTTTTACATCTCTTTACTGTGTTTTGGCTTCTTTTACTGAAAAACAAACAACATTTTGATTTCCTATTTTCACCTAATGAAATCCCCATTTCTTTGCTCCCTATAGACACAAAAGCTTCCTGAAAGAATCTGGAGCTACGCTTTCTACTTTCTGAGGCCTCATTCTGTCCTGTACGTTTCCACCCTCCGACTTCTCCCTGGGAGCAGTTTTTTCCTGGGTGACTACCGTGATGGTGCTGCCAGACCCAGGGGTCTCCGTTCACTTCTCTGCAGGCTTCTCAGCAGCTCTCAGCGCACATAAATATACATTATCTCTTAAAACTTGTCTTCTCTCAGCTTCCACGATACCCACGCTCACATTTTTCTTACATTGCAGTCTCCTTTGCTCACACTCTGAGTACTGAGTCTGGATAGGATTCCTTCACTATGCTTTTTCTCTAGATATCCAATTCTGTCCAACGATCTTAAGTACAATCTATATACTAATGACGAATTTACGCATATATTTCTGGCTTTAACTTCTGCCCAAATGCCAGGCTTGTGGACCAAATAGCCAAGTTCACATTTGACACATCTACTTAGAAATCTAATGGGCTTCAAAGCTTAACATGACAACACAGAACTCCCCATTGTTATGTGCCCTGATGGAGGCCTACTCTCTATCCAGTTGCTGCAACCAGTTCTTAGAATTCATCTTGGATTTATTATCTTTTCTCACCTCCTTTAGCTAACATTTTAGCAAGTCATGATAACTCTACATCTCAAACACATACCAAATAAGTTCTCTTCTTCATGTGCCTGCTATTTCCACCACAGCCACAAAGCCTTTATCATTTTACCCTTGGAGTGCATAGGAGCCAGCCGACAGGACTCCCTGTTTCTTTAATTGTCCTTCTCACCCTGTTCTATATTCTAATACCTAGAATATTTTTTAACATACATCAAGATTTGCCATACTATGTGAAACATCTCATCTAGTTGCATATATAACCTCTTTGCCTTCCTGCTAATGACCTGGCCCCTAGCCCTCTGTGGCCTTGCTCCTTACATTCTTCCTCTTTCTCGTGCCATCTAGCCTTACTGGTCTTCTTTCTGTTCCTTGAATATGCTCAGCTCCCTCCTCTTGAGGACATTTGCTTTCATGGTTTCTTCAGGCTTGAATGAGTTTTCTATGCATATCCTCCCATATAATTGGGTTCTCTCGTTAGTGCCCTCTTCTTTAGGGACACTCTGTGTCTCTCATTCTAAGCTACTCTCAGTGACAAATCTCAGCTTCTATTGACTCACTTTTTTTTTTTTTACAACACTTAACATTATCTTACTTTTTTTTTAATTATTTAACTTTTCATTTAGTGACTTTACTATCCCCTGGAATGAATGCCATGATAATAGAGAGTTTATTGACATAGTCACTGATACAGTGCTTGGTATATATTATATGCAAAAATCATAAATAAACATTGGAAAAAGGAAGAAAATAAGGGCTACAGTAATCATTGCTGACACAAACAGAATCAAAGGGAATTTCTGAGTAAATAGCAATGACCAGAGGAGTTTACTGGACTTTACAATGTTTTGTACACCCTGCCTTTCACTTAGACCCATTCCTTTAGCACCTATTTATGCTTGGTGTTAGGTTCCGGGTCTGGTGATGTTGTATTTTATACAAGACAGGAGAAGGTGGATCTAAATGAAATGTCTATCAAATCAAATAAAGATTCTTTCAACCAAATAAAGATTCTTAGGAGGTAGGTATAATATCTAAGAGAAGTAATGACTTTATGGGTAAAGAAATTATTTTAATTTTCATTTCTATGCTTTTACTTCTAAGCATGAAAATGGGAACTATTGGTAATAACAATAATACAACAGGTGGAAAACCAGGACTGTCCTGGACACCGTGGAAAGTTCTGGTAGGAAAATTAGAAACACTACAAACAGAGAAAAGAAAAACAGAATATAAACATCTTGAAATAATGTTACAATGAGATAGCTAATGGACAAACATATTAGAATAGAAAAAACATGGAGTAAAAACATAAACAAGACCAAGGACAGGGCCATCATAGGAAACAGCAAACATCTTTGTAAACAGGCCACTGCTGTAACCACAGAGCAGAAAAACAAACAAACAAAAAATTGGATGGCGTCCTAGTTGTAGAAAGAATAACAGGCTCACAGTAATTTATTCAAACAATCCTGATCATCATCTCAGGGTGAAGGACTCACATATTTATACAAACAACAGGGTAGAATATACCCTAGCCACACCATGGACCTTTCTATCCAGACATTAATCCTCAGTTCATCTTGCAACAATATTAGGCATCAGTTTGTTTTTTGATTATTCACTTAAATCAACTCAGATATAAAACGAGAGACAACTTACACAGATCTGGATCACAGTCAGATGGGAGGGGAGGCACATAAACAAGAAATTGATGATTAATGTTAGGAAACTGCAGAGCAAATATAGAGGTCATATTACATCTTGCATATAGCAAAGACAGGTGGATGAGTTATCATTCCGTCCTGCTGTCCTCAACTCTATTGATTTTTCTACTCCTGAAACATGAAAACTAAAGAAAGGTAAAGGGAAGGACTTCAGCAGTTTTTCTTTTAAATCTTTGATTTGAGATAAATCCATTAAAGATCATTGCATTTGATGTACAGGGGAGCATGTGGCCCTTTAATGCAGTAATATAGGTAAAATTACACCTGCATTGCTCTCTTTGTTCCTTGGGATATGGTGGTCATTTGAACTCCTCAAAAATGGGTTTTCGGAGGAAAGAAAGGGAAATGTGCAACAACAGATCTTGTAAAGGGTGCGTTGTGCAGTATATTTTAGGGGAAGTCCAGGGAAAACTCCAATGGCTTCGCTGAAAACGACTGGGTCAGGTAAGCACATGACAAAGCCCCTTCTCAAGTTTTCTTTAAGAAAATCTCCCACGAATAACATGACATTCAGTTTCACCCAATATCCACACCTGGTCTTTGAAGGTCAAGGAATTGGCTGTGTGCTTTATTTTATTAATGGTGAGAAGAATACAGAGAAAGTGGGAGAATATTATTCTGCCTGTTTTGTGATGTGTGTTCTGTGATTCAGACAATCTTAAGAAGTATCAAAGATAAGGTATTGAATGCAAACCAGAGATAGCATTTTTCTTAGAATAATGGTCATAACAGTCATAGTATATTCCCTGGTGCACCAAAAATGTTTGGGGTACTATTTTTATTTCCCAAATTTATTTCTGAACTGAACTTTTTGTTCCTCCAATATGATTAAAACATAATATTGTTGGGTCACTTTTGTTTCTAATTATATTTTGTTATTTTTTCCATCCTTATCATATTCTCTTCCAAAGGCTTTCAAGTTAATACACATAATTCTGAGAAAATAAATATGTCATCAAAATGTAGTAGACGTGTCCAAGCTCAACCTGATGCTTTCCACGAGGTTTTCTCCATTGCTTCTTAAATCTTTTCTTGGGAATGTTCTCTGGGAAGGCCCATCCTGCTTGATGCCACTGCAAATTAGCTACATTTTTCCCCCCTCATCAGCTCCTGCTTTCTCCTGGGGCCTCCAGCACTGCTCAGCAAGAATGCAGAAAGTGGCAGAGCCTTATCCCACATAGCCCTTCAGGGTTACCTGCCAACTATAAGGCAAGTAGAAAATAACACTTAGGGTAAATAGTTTTGCCATCAAGTACCAAACAAATCCCCCAGACTCTCTTCACCTTGGTTTCCCCATTTGTAAAGACAGAGGTTGCCCTAGATCTATCAAGTGTCTTTGCAAGGCTAAAACCCATATTGCTTAGTGCTTTCTGACAGTTGCCTAGAAAGCACTTTTTCCTATAAAAGATTAAAAAATGGACAATGTATGAGCCTGGAGTCCTTTATACAGACACAAGATGAAACCTAAAACCAGGACAGAGAGAAACCAAATATATAGTCATATTTTCAAGACCTGCAGAAAATGGGCATCTACCACCTTCTCTCCCACTCACGTGCTGGCCCTTCTCTGAAAGGATCCCAAATTCTTGACATTGCCAGAGAACCCAGGATTGGCAATAAGAGGCTAGGGGAAAAAATCTCAACCATACTAAAGATATAAGATAAACCTTAATAAGGACAGTAAATAAAAATGAATACATCAGTGATTATCTTTGTAAAATGCAACTTCGCTGGCCCAGGAATACCTTCCTTTCCAATATCCATAGCATCGTTGTCCCATAATAATAGCAGATAATGGCTTTCTATTTAAATTTGTGCTCCTTGCTTTTATTTTACTGAATGAATTATCCTTAGAAACATTAGTAAGTACGTTTGAAAGCATAATTTTAGCAGCAGCAAAATCATACTGAAAATTTCAAAGTAAAATTGATCACATTTTTGTAGTTTTACTAAAATAAGTAACAGTGTGACAAACAATATAATTCTTTGCTTCAAGATTATTTTTTATGGTAAGTTGCTACTAATTTTTTAAAATTCATGTATTCAGACCCTCATCAGATTGCAAGTTCTTCAGGCTGAGGACCATATTGCATATCATAACCATTTCATGTAATTTATATTATGAATTTAATTATTTAACTATAATAATTATTATATATTTACAATATAAAAACAATAGTAAACTGTAGTCTATAATGAGTGTCTCTTGGGAAGATGTATCTCAATAACTTGGGCACTGAAACTTAAGATTTCTTTTAGAGAGTACAACTATGGAAAAAGCACATGTCATAACAGAGACAGAAAAATCAACTTAGAAAAAGAAGACCAACTCTCATGCCTACAAAACTTAGCTTTAATGTAGTAGAAATGTTTGCATGACTGAAGAAAACCATTGTTAGGAGAATGGTTGGGAAGGGATGGGACTATGAACACATAGACAAAAGTATAGTAACTGCCACAAAGGTAGACCTTGCTTATCCATTGTTTAGGGAGTCAAAGCTTTATTCAAATACTTCAAAGCATTCTTTTCCACATTAAAAAAAACATTTCATTTAATGAAAAATTAATGTCAATTCTTCTCAAGTTCTTCCAAAAAACTGAAGAGGAGGGAACCTTTCCAAACTCATTTTTATGAGGCCAGTGTTACCCTAATACTGAAGATAGATAAGGACATTAGAAGAAAAGAAAACTAGAAACCAGTATCCCTAATACATGCAAAATTTCTTAACAAAATACTAGCAAACTAAGTTCAAAGGATCATAACCATGATCAAGTGAGATTTATCCCCGGAATGAAAGAATAGTTCAATATACGCAAATCAATAATAGGTGCATCGCATCAATAGGAAGACGTATGATCATCTCATATGATCATCTCAGTAGATTCATAATAAGCATTTGACAAAACACACCATCCTTTCATGATAGAAAACCTTATCAAATTGGGGGAAAAAGGAACATACCTCAACATATTAAAAGCCATATAACAAACCCACAGCTAACATCATACTCAACAGTGAAAGATTAAAAGAGTTTTCTCTAAGTTTGGGAATCAGAATGCCCAATCTTACTCAACATAGTAGTTGAAGTCCTAGACAGAGCAATTAAACAAGACAAAGAAATAAGAGACATCCAAATGGGAAAGTAAGAAGGAAAACTTGTTATTTGCCAATGATGTGAACCTATATGTAGACAAGTCCTAAAAATTCAACCAAAAATCTGTTGGAACTAATTAAGAGAATTACAAGATACAAAATCAACACAGAGAAATCAGCTGTGTTTCTATACCTTAACAATGAAATATCAGAAAAAGAAATAATAAAAACTGAGGTTCATGAAAATCCTCAGTCTGAGGCCCAGATACTAAATTTTTATAACTTCTGTAGGTCTCCCAGCCTCCCTTTCATGTTATTTGGTTTTCCTTGTTGGTTTCCAGGGTAGAAAAAACTTGATTGTTCTGACTTTCAAAGTCCTGGACCTTGTGAAGCTATTTCTCATTGAAATGGAGATGCAACATGTAGTCTTTCAATTAACAAGGACTTAATGTGCAGCAGCTATTTGCTAGGTCCCGTGCCAGGCCTTGGGGATATAAGCATGACCAGACTAGGATTTACCTTGGGAATATGTGCCACCTGAAAGAGACCCTAGTGTACTACTGAGACCTTGAATTTAGCCCAGTGAGATTAGGCTGACCATACCTATTGTTTGAAATGGGACAGACCCATTTTTTCTGTCCCCTTTAAAACAGGATGTCTGGTCAGCTTACCCAATAGTGTGAATAGTCCACTTTAAGACAATTCCTGTGATGTGGTTAAGTCCAGGGGCCATGGGAACTCATGGGAGGGGCCTCTAACCAGGCCTGAAGATGGGAGGCATCAGAGAACATTTCCATGATGAGACAGCAAATCTGAGTAAAAATATACTCAGTAAAAAAATAAGCACGTATAAATTAGTATGTGAGTGAGAATTAGTGGCAGGGAAGCAGAGAATGAAGCAAAAGTAGCTTCCAGACAGGAAAGCCTGTGCAAACCATTTCCTATTCAGAAAGCTGCAAATCACCCTGAGTGGTTGGCACACAGGACATGAAGTTATAGGCTATTAAGGGAAGAGGCTGAACACACGAGCATGAAGATTTCACTGCCATTTAAGCAGCTGACTCTAAGGGTTGTAAGCAAGGGAGTGACTAGATTATTGCTTATTTAAATGTCTGTATAATTTATTATGTACCACACTAGTCCGTGTAAATACATATTTTGTGCTACAAGGTAGAAGTTATTATTTTTACTTTCCTGCTTAAAAAAATATAGATCCTTGACTCTCAGATCACTTACCCAGAGTCACTTGCCCAGGTAGTTGCAGAGCAAGTTCCTTTGGTGTCCTGACCTAAGTCTCCCTAACCCTGGAGTCTTCCTGTTGCACAATGTTGCCAGTTGCTGCATTAGGAGCAAGGGCTGGTCTCGAGTGTGGGACTTAACCTGCACGCAATCAGCGCTGCTCCTTGCAAGGAATGCTGCTGCAAGGGCTTCTTAATGGGGGTCAACAATGACAGTATCAAGTAATACCAGGTCCGGGGCCACCCACTGCCAAAGACTGTTGGCAAGATCCTGTCAGGTCTAAATTGATTTGTTTTTGATGACCCAGTTGTAGCTCCAGGCTCTAGCAGATGTAGAGTTTAAGCAATGCTGAGATGAAAGTACATATGGTCAAGGCCATGGCTAAATGCAACAGTGGGCCACGTCTGGAGGAGGAGGCTTTTGAAGTGTCCTGGGGAGTATTTAACGGCAGGAGAGGGTGCTTTGGACATACTGTTAACTGAATAAAGCGGGCTGAGAAATTGGCGTTTTTTATTGTATGTTATGTTTTACATACGCATACAATGTGTGAATAGAAGGAACAACACCGGAAGAGACTATGTCAAAATAGAGTAGCAGATGTATTGATGATTTTTAACATCCTTCCCTATATTTTCCAAATTCTTCATAAGGAACATGCATTAGGTTCATGTTCAAGACTTTTTTCTTCAAGAAGTTGCCACCAGAAACTCACCTTTTAATTGCAGTATACACTAATAAAAGTGCACAAATCCTAACTGTATAGCCAGATCAATTCCTCAAGTAGATACCTCTAGGTTATCAGAATCCAGATCAAGAAAGAAAACATTACCAGTATTTGCACAAGCCTCTCTCATGCCCCCTCCAATCATTACTCCTTCTCAAAGATAGATTGCAACACCATAGAATAGCTCGCTGTTTTCTCGTGTTTTACAAGCAGAATGCCGTGCGATGTGTACTCCTGCGGATGGCTTATTTAAATCAACACTGTGTCTATGAGGATTCATCTATGTTCTCGTGGGTAAAAATAATCTTCTGTTTTCTTTGCTTTATCATGTCCCTATTATGAATACACTACATCGGGATTGTTTCCATGTTGGAGCTTAATAGTAACAGTGTGTACTTGTGGTAAGCTTTTACACGTGCGTCTGTTTGAGTACACCTCTAGGAGTGGAATTGCTGGGCCGTGGTTGACTTCCGTACTCTACCTTGGGTCTTCCTAGGTGATGATGTCTCCTACACTCGCTGACCCTGCATGCCTGTTCTGGCTGTTCCACACACTCACTGACACTTGGCCCTTCTGGTGATTGTGTAAGAATACTGCACTGTGGCTTCTGATGGCATTTCCCTCATGAATCATCATGTTGCCCATCTTTTCATACGTTTAACAGCCACTTGGATATTCTCTTTTGCGATGGGACTCTTGATCTTTTTAAAACTAGTCTTTCTCTTGGATTATTTGTGTCTGTTATTGATTTGTGGGAGTTGTTTACATCTTCCATATACAAGTCTTTTGTGTAATATATGTAATTGAAGATGCCTTTTGCAACTCTGCAGCTGACATTTCCACTCTCTTAATGGTCTCTTTTGTGAACAGAATTTATTCATTTTAATGTAGTACAATTAATCACTTCTTAAAGAGTAGTGTTTTGGGAGTCCTGTTTAAGATGTGTTTCTTTCTTTTTTTTTTAGTAAAGGTCATAAAGATATTCTTTTTTGTTTTATTGTAAAAAGTATATTATTTTACCTTTCACATTTAGATACTCATATATTATCTACCAAGAATTGAATAGTATATATCATGGGAGAGAGGGGTCAAGATTTGTTTGGCCTTTTTTTTTTAAGATCCCCAAATTAATTACCTAAAAAAATTTTTTAAAATCTATACAGCACTTTTCCCTTTTCCAAATAAAAACTGTTTTCTCTGACAAAACAACACTAAGCTGAGAAGAGCCCCTAGTTGGGGGACAAAAAAGTGGAAATGATTAGGTTATAGCAAACCACAGGGTTGCTATAAGGAACAAGTTGTACTGAGTGTTTATGATTGCTGTTCGACCTACCGTGTACACTTGGTACAACTTGTTCCTTATAGAAACCCTGTGAGATAGGGGATTTTTTTTTATTACCACTTTACAGATGATGAGAATAAGAGATATAAACTAACTTGTTCACTGTCACATATTTAATAAATGAGAGAGGCAGGATGCCAATTGACATATTGTCTGACTTCAGAACCATTGTCGTTGCACAAAGTACGGGAGACAGGGAGCAGTTATTACTAGGAGCTTAAAACCTCTCTCCAAGAAGACTGGGGGATGCAGTCCTATGGAACGTGCACCGTCAGTTCTATGTTTCCAACCATCCAGATCAATTGGCAAGCAACTGATTGAATTGACTATATTCAATTTGATTGATTTTCTAAGATGGCTACAGATGGCTACAGTAACTGGCTTGATTCTGCCTGGTTCAGTTTTTCAAATATAAAGACAGTTCCTAGGACTGAAGTATCTAACCCAAATAAATAAATTAACACAGCATTTGTCACAAATGCCACTTACATTTGAATGAACTTTTTATTTTTTTGGTGTGTGGGTAGCTCCCTGACTGGGAATCGAACCCAGGCCGCAGCGCTGACAGCGCCAACGCCGAAGCCTTAAGCCACTACACCAGCAGGAAACTCCCTGAATGAACTTTTTAGACCTCTCTTAAGTAAGAAAAAAGATCCCATACATCACCCAGCCTCTGGGACCCCTTTTGCTCTTCACTTCGAAGAATTATTTCTCTCAAAGTGACCCTCATGAGAAAAAGCGTCACTTGCCTAATTGTGAAAATCAGAGCTTTAGCACGTGTTTCGCTAAGCTCTCCTTCCACAAGCACATTAAGAGGTAATTGCTATTTTATGGTCTCACTCATTTAAAAGGGAGGAAGGCCAAAGCTAGGCAGCATTCGCATGATGGGCTCTTGTAACAGAGAAGCATGCAGCACATGTGAGAGGAGTGGGGCTTTGAACCACACCATAAATCAGGCTGATGCCTGGCGTTAAAACTCAAATATTTCCCCTCCCCCTCCTCCCGGAATGCAGTATGTCACATCTATTTGCTGGAATGCATTTTCTCTTCTCAGGACTTTACTATTCTAAACAAACAAATGTATACCATCAATCCAGCCAATACACTCTGAAACCCATGACCATCAAAGTTATGGAAATGTATTTTGTACCTCTTCAATGTTCTGCTAAAATCAATAAAAATCCATTATCTAATATTTCAACTGCTATACATTAGACAAACAGTTAAAAATAAATCTTTCCAAAGAAAAAATTAACCTTTACACAATTATTAATCATTGATACTTGCTTCTTATAATATTATACCTGGTGGGCAATTAGCAGCAATTAAGTGTGTAGTAGATCTACTACAAAGGAAAAGAAATGTTAAAATGTTACTGAGATTTTTCATATATGTTAGTAATTATTTTAGTAAATCTTAAGATTTTAAGAAATATATACTGGTTCAATATTATTGATTACTGTTTCTAAATATTGGTTTAGTTTCAACATGTGTATCTGGGCATCAAAGATAACTAATATTAAGTTAGAAAAAATGAAATGCTTATTATAACAACCCAAAACTATGCCAGATTTAGATCAAAAGTAAGACACATAAAGATGCTTATCTATTTGAAAAATAACACCTAATAAAATATACTCAGTGAAGCTGTGAACTGAAGAAAAAATGAACTATTTGTTAAGAAAGAGAAATTCTTAGTTGAAAATGGCTACAATTGGATGTTAATATTTTAATGAACTTCCTACTCCCTCCCAAAGAGATGACCATATAGTGTAGGCATTTCATATATAAACTTTGACAGATGTATTTTATAGATGAAGAAATGTAGACTCAAAGAGGTTGAATGATCTGACTAAAAGTCACCTAGTCAGTCAGGGCTGCTATGTGAGCCTGGTCATATGTTACTCCCAAGACTTAGGCATTTCAACTTTAGTAGGAAGCTTCCCTCTCATTTATATTTCCATATCATTTATAATCTTACGCTTGAAATGCTTTCACTAAGAAACAGCTGGAAAATAAAACATTAAGAAAAATATAGCATACCCTTAAGTTCACAATGATAAATCATAATTGGCACCCTAATGTTCCCCAAATCTATTTACATGTAATCATAGACATTTATTGAGAGAGCCTCTATTCATTCACTCACTCAACAAATATTTATTGAGAATCTACTATATGTCAGGTACTGTGTGGAATGATGGGAATATCATGATGAATGAAAAACATGCCCGTCTCTACAAAGCTCACGATGCGGAGCACAAGACAATGGCTGAAGGAAATTCTACACAGTCAGATGCAGGTGACAATAGATGCAAGTTCTGAAATAAGAAGTGGAAGTTTTGTCCAGTGGATAATGAAAGCATAGCATTTTGAGAAAAGAGGGCTACAGGTTCATTATCCAGGAGGGTTGAAAAATTGGGCTCATTAAGAAAATAACAAACATTTTTTGTGGCCAGACATCTCAGGAAGTCTAGTTGCATCTCAGGAGAAGACGAGGTTGCAGACCATGGAATTTTCTGGCTGGGCTATGCAGTTTGAATTTATCTCAGGGCAATCTGGAGCCACTGAAAGATCAGAAGTAGAGAAATGACATGATCAGATTTGGTTTAAAAATAAAAATTAGCTCAGTGGCCTTGACAGAAGATAAACAGGTAGAGAACGAGGATGAGATTGAGGTCTAAGAAAACCAATTATGAGGCTCTTGGCAATGGTGAGGAGGGAAAGCACTCGGTACACATTTAGTCGGGTGGAACTGGCAGAAACTGATGACATTACAGAGAGCAGATGTACAGGGACAATCAAAGAAAGCATTAGATTTTTTTATTGAAGTCCTCCATTGCATGGTGACTTCAATGAGTGAAGACTGGGGATATAGGATAGAGAGGAGGTTAGGTGAAGCAGAGGAATTCAGCTTGAATTCAGAAAGTTGAGTTTAAGGTGTTTTTGACATGCTTTAGTGATTCCACAGAGGGGACTGGGATATGTGGGACGCTGGGCTGACAATTCCTTGTAGAGGAGATAAGAATATATATATATATAGTAAGTTAAGTGCGATAGCCATGTGCTAGGATTGAGGGCACAAAACGGAGATCCCGAACAGTGGCCCCAGTGAACAATGAACACTTGGGCTACAGAGAAAGTGGAATCTCAGAAGGAATTTGAAAAGAAGCAGCATTCTCTCCAGCCCAGCTATACATAATCTCTCTTTGTTCACTTGAAATAAGTATTCTTACGATTTTAAAATTAACACAGTTTATCATTTAAAATTTGGCAAATATAAAACCTTATACATAAAAATATAATTTTCCCATAATCTTATCTCTCCAGAATAACCACTTTTCACACTTTTCCATGTCTTTCAATTAGATGCCTCCCTTAAACTTGTGCTACCTTGCAAAACTAAAAAATAAAAAACTACTAAAAGATACAAGAATTTGCTTTTTAGTTGCTTTTTTTTTTGCTGTTGACTTCTGTACTTTGAAAAATAATGGTGTACATATTTTTAAATTGCTTTTCTTATTTTAATTGATAAATATAGAGAATTGATAAATTATTTTTACAGTGGGTATTTTACTATTAAAATATTTTTAAATAGCCTTCTTAAATATATACATGTCAAAAATATAGTTTAAAATTTTGTAGACCAAAATTCAAAGAAACCAGTTTTTCAGCTATAACCTTTCTGTATCTTTCAGATCACTATTTGGGGGACCAATTTCAGTAAAGAGCTTCTTGTGATTTATAATGTAGTTATTATTTGTGGTCTTTCATTGTTTTCACCATTTTGTTTATACATTTTCCCCCATGCTAATAACCAATCTCTAGACATTTTTTCCAAGAGCGATTTTGGATTATATATTAGGCACAAAATTAAGTGCTGGCCCACATGTCTGGACTTCGAAAATAGACCAAAATAGACTCTCAGCAGTTTGTGGCCATCTGCAGCCTGGGGAGCTTTTAGTGTGCTTGGCTGTGTGCAAGCAAATTCCCAGCTTATCCTTGGCTGGACTCTACAGATAGGTGAGAAAGGACAAATATAACCTGAATGGCAGGCTATCGGCCATAATGCACAGGAAACCACAGACGCCATGTGGGATGGGAGTGGAGGAACCCTAGGGAAGGACAGAGTAGAATATTTTCCCTCAGCACTGAGGTACAACTGAGAGGCAGGCTTCTAGGCATGTGATGTGGAATCCTGCCTCCTTTCTCACTCATCACTACTTCCAGAACCTTGAGAGGCTATCCTACTGGTGAGACAGCATTTAGGATCCCACTTGACTCTCAAACTTCAGTGACTTCATGTTTTGTATAGCATAATCTGTGCTTGCCTGAAGATGAACTCATTCACTTGACATGAGGGCTGCTAGGTGGGGAGGTGACAACTTTCCCATTAAAAGCAGACTCTAGTTTGTGCCCCTTCTGAGGACACAAAGCCCAGAGCAGCAGCATGGCCCAATGCCTGCTCTGTCCCTGGTCACACCTTCTTTTGCCAATAGAATAATTCATCTAAACAAAGTTCTGAAAATTTTCCTGTGAAATATCTTTCAGAAAATTCACCTACCCTCGAAGTTTAAAAAGCTCACCTTGAAATAACAGTGGCAGAAATATCTCTATTCTTATATTTTAAAATGTTATGTTTTGAGTGCAGCAGTGAACATCTTTGGGACTCTGGCTAAATTCCACAGCCTTATCTCAGGGAATGTTTCTCAAATCTCTGTCATTTCTAAAGAAAAGCAATTAAATGCACCAGTAGGTAAGCAGATAAAACAATTTTTATCATTTAGCAGACATCACTCAGAATAAACCCTGATATACACGGACTATTTTCTCCATGTTTAAATCAGTACCTAGTACAAGTTGCTTGAAGCTAGCTACATTTTGCTGTTTTGCTCAGAGCACAAAAATATCATAAAATGGACTAAATTGCTATTTTCTGTAATTCTCAATAAGCATGTGTAAAAGCAAAGTGAGATCCTTAAGAAATAAATGTACCTTACATCCACACAGGCTTTTGTCTTGAATCTACTAATATCCAACTGCCACCTGGGATGACAAATTGATATGGAAGTCACTAGAGTGTCGGGGCAACCCGACAGGGAAGCCAGGTAATCACTGTTGTTTGTAGCTGTGAACCAGCTGTAAAATGGAGGCATCAAATTTTAAGTGTGAAATGTACCAAGTCAAGATTTAAAAATATGCACCCTCCCAATAATGTTTATTCTGAACCATTTTTCTTTTGAACACAAAGTCCAAGGACCTTAGGTGTCACTTATAATTCTTTGAATTCTGAGTGTTTGAATGTTGGCTTTGGAAAGTGATTTTAAAATAAAACATCAAAACAGAATTCAGTTTTTCATTGTAAGCAATCTTAGTCTCATGATAAGTTACTCTTTATAGTTATATCATTTAAAACTCCACGTGGATTATTATTGCATCAGGTTTGTGCCTAAACTTGTGTACAAGAACATGAAGCTCATGCAAAGAGCTACACACACACACACACACACACACACACACACACACACGTACTCACATACCACACTCACAGGCTGTCTGTTGAGCTGAGCCTGTTAATTATCCCTGGGACACTGGTTGTTTTTGTGTTTTGCTCCCTCACACCAGGGCATCGTGGTGTTCTCAGCACTGCGGTGCTACCTGGACTGTCTGGCCTGTGAAGACCTTGCTGTCTGGGACAGTACCATTCTGTCTAGACAGGGAGAGACTACATGTTTCGGTTGTTATTCTCAACACCAACAGCACGTTCCTGCAGCCCTTTGCTGAGGCTTCCTTTAAAAATGTTTAAATTTCAAAAGTGCTTGTCGCAGAAATGCTGCAAAGGTCAAACTGTGAGTCAAGGTCACAGAGTCTGTCCCTTAATTCTGAAGAGCAATTGGCCCTCTCCAATAGTGAGTGGCTGGCTGCAAGCAGAGGCTCTCCCAGCCACTGCAGTTATCTGTGAAAGAGCATTTGCTTGCAAATGATGAACCCAGTTTTCCTTGTTGGGATGGAGAGTGAGCCTGACCGTTCAGAAAAATGAGCCGGGGTTTAATTCCGTTGCTTTAAAAGAACGTGGTGGTTCACAGTTCCCAGTCAGGCCTCGCTGTAAACGCACTAGCTTTAACCTCGAAAGTCAAAACCTTAGATGTGCACAGTGGTTCCAAGAAACATTAAACATCAAATAGAAGCATTATAATCCATGTGAAGCTTATTATTCTGCAGGTGTTAACCCAGGAGTTCAAAGGAACTTCTCCTATATAATGAAGGAATTAACTCAATAAAAGTTTATATGCTGCATGTTCTCCATATTGAATGTACATTCTTTATATTATGTGTTATTCTACTTGTTATAATGAAATCTTCAAAGAATGAAAATGCCCTGTGGCTAACAGATTTTCCAGATCAGACGCCATTTGACAAATAACTTACATTTTTTGATTGTACATAATGAAAGAACTTTTATTTTCTTTTTCATTGTACTTGGACAAAAATCCAAACTCTATTTCTCAAGCTTTTGAAAGGATCCTTCAGGAAAAAGAAACCATAGCCTATTCACTTTGAACTAATAATAAATTCTCATTTCAAAGAACAGCTTTATATTTTTTAAAAGGTACATTTTAAAAAGATATTTTGCATGAAAAGTTTTACTATAGGTCATAGTGAACTAAAAAAGAAAACCTATTACATACAATTCATTTACTTTTTTTCAGAGATATAATTGACAATATATGTAGTATATATGATATATCTATATATCATATATATTATATATATAAAGAATTAAATTAAGACAATTAAGTTTGCAGACTTGCCACCAGGTGCTGACACTGTACAAACAACTCGGTAAGATGCCATAACCTTGGTATACTGTGTCTCACAGCTGTGTTTGTGTAGACATGTGGCAGTGCCTTGTTGAGTAGCACTTGTTATTGTTGCGTGTTTTTCTGTACTGTCACGAGAATGTCGGAGCTTGAATTAGAGCAAAAAGCAAACACTAAATTTCTTGTTAAACTTGGCAAGAGTAGAAACAAAATCAGGGACATGTTAGTTCACATTTATGGGGATAATGCCATGAAGAAAATGGCAGTGTACAAATGGAATAAAAGTTTTCTGTGGGGAGAGAAAATATCACTGATGGAGAAAGGTCAGGGCAGCCAGTAACAAGCAGAACTGATTAAAACATTGGAAAAATCAGTCGAATTACGCATCAAAATTGTGGGCTGACTACGAAAAGCAAAGCAGACCAAGTCAACATCGATAGCAAAATAGTTAGGAAAACCTTAGCTGAAAATATAAGCATGAGAAGGATGTGTGCAAAAATCGTGCCAAAGGAGCTCATTGATGAACAAAAGCAAAGCAGAGTTGAATTTTGCCAAGAACTTTGTGAAAGGCAAGATGATGTTTTGGGCTGTGTTATCATGGGTGATAAAACATGGGTGTACCAATGTGACCCTGAAACAAAGCATCAAAAGTGCACAATGGAAGTCAGTCAATTCACCGCGACCAAACATGTTCCATCAGCAAAAATCAAGAGTCAAAATATGTTGCTAAACTTTTTTTGATATCAGAGGGATTGTTCATTAAGAATTTGTAACAATTGGGCACACAGTCAACCAAGTTTACTATTTGAAACTGCTGAAAAGGCTGCATGAAAATATTAGACGAAAATGACCTAAACTTTTCGCCAACAACTCACGGCTCTTGCATCACGACACGCACCAGCTCACATGGCACCGTCTGTGAGGGAGTTTTTAGATATTACACAAATAACTGCATTGGAACACCCTCCCTGCTCACCTGATCTGGCCACCAGTGGTTTTTTTCTTTACCCAAAGATAAAGGAAACATTGAAAGGAAGATGCTTTGATGAAATTCAGGACATCGAGGGTCATATGAAGACAGCTCTGAGGGCCATTCCAGAAAAAGAGTTCCAAAATTACTTAAAGGGTGAACTAGGCACTGGCGTCAGTGCATAGCTTCCCAAAGGGAGTAAGTACTTCAAAGGCGACTGTAGTACTTTTTCTAGGATGAATTCACAAGCTTAATTGTCAGACCTCATACACATCTGTGTATGAGTGTGTATGTAAATTAATTATCCAAGTTCACAAAGGAAAGGAGGGTGGAAGGGAAAATATTTAACAGCAATTGCTGGCCAGGCCGCTTAGTTTATTCAAGTAACAAATTCTTGGGCAGTTGCTATAATTCCTGTTTAATAAAATGAAATCTGAAGAATACAGAACTGTTTCTTGTAGAAACTGCCTTTTAATTTGGCACTTGTTATGGCATCTTGAAGAAAATATCAATTGAAGTGACAATTTTGGAAAGAAAGTGGATATAATACTTTTAAATTTCCAAATACAATAGGCTCTTCATTAACTGGAACTCAAGCGACTGGCATTCTCAAGCAACTAGCAAAAAATATAGAAGTAATAATACTTTAAATAAAAATTAAAATAAAATCCCAACATGTTATGCAGCTGCATGTCATGCAAAATCTGACTTTGCATGAGAGGTATCAGTTCTCAAAGCAAGCTGAGAATCATTTATTTTTCAAGAAGGCTGCACACAAGTTTGCTGGGACAGCGTCATCTATTGGTACAGATCCAAAGCCACCCACACGCACTGCTCCTGATCCTGTCCTGGCTACCTCACCAGACCCCGATGTCTATTCCGTAAACTCTCTACCTCCACTGCAACAGTTGTGTGTGTGTGTGTGTGTGTGTGTGTGTGTGTGTGTCTAGGTTACGTGAAGTTTTAAAATTGTGTTAATGAAGTTTATTAAGTTGAAAAGTTTATTGACTGCCACTTAACTAAAAGTGCACACCGCATTCACAAAGCTTTTCTTATAATAAAACTGTGTTACATTAAGTTTGTCTTTGTCTTCATTTGCTTTTAATTACTGTATTTCAATATTAATATCAAGACAATACAGAGTTTATGGTATGATATGGTATAATATGAGGTATAGTATTAGGCCTATTTTTAATAGCAACTTTCAAGCAACCAGAAACCACATTTATCAGGCATCTACCAACCCACATGGGTGCCGGTGAACTGAGAGTCTCGTCTAATGTATTAGCTTGTGCTCGACTATCTTAGAACATATATTCATATTTCTCACATCCTGAGAAACTGAAGCAAAGAGTAAGCTCAAATTATTCACATTAAAGCAAGTAAATTAAAAAAAAAAAGGAGCCTGTCCAGAATTTCAATGTTAGAGGGCATATTATCTTTTACTCATACAGACCATAATTTTCATAGTTTATCTTGAGATTTTTTTTCCTTTCCTCTGTTTTAATAATAAATTTTCCAGGAAATTGCCCTATAACTGACACATAAGGGAAACAGATGTTCCAAAGAAAAGAGCAATTTTATTTTATAATATAGTTTTTTTTATAATATAGTTTTTAATATACTCATATGCATGTGAAGTCTTACAAATTGTCGAAAGTAGCAACATTGAATAAAAGGTAAGGCTATAACAGAATTTGGAAAATGTGATTCTGCAAAAAGCTAATATAATGTAATTATGTGTGCCTCTAAAGATCAAAATTTATCAAAGAAAATAGTTTTCAGTACCTAGAGAAATGATGGGTAATATGTTTCTTACTTAGACTTACCTCTTTCTTCCCAGATATAACCTTTCTAATTTAATTGTTCTATCACCTATGACCCTGATCACTTTGGGGAGGAGGGGAAGGTGTGTTTTCTGGTTTTTTTCCTTAATATAAGAGTAAATAATATTCATTGTGAGAATTTTGGAAAAAAAGAGAAGCGTAAAAGAAGAAAGTAATCATTTCTCATAATACCATCACTTGGATACAATCACTATTCATTTGTCATTTTGTAATTCTAGTTATTTTTTCTCCTATGCAAGAGAAGTAAGAGGAATAAGTTGAAAAACATATGAATATGAACGTATTGGGTTTCCTTCATTTTCATTTATGAAATGGTCTCTGGAGTGTTCCAAATACACAGCTGCCTTGACGAGATTTTATATCAGAGATACCCAGAGAGAGATTGCGCTCTGACACTCAAAAGGGCAGTGTCCTTTGCAGGAGACATTGCTGACAAAGACAGTGTTTTGTGTGTCTTCATCTCAGGCTTAGGAGGATCAGTGATTTGCACTACTTGGTTCAGGGACATTATCATAATTGTTCTATTCAGAGAAAGGGTTGACTAAAGTCCACCATCTCCTCCTTTAACACGTCAAATGCCAGGCTGGGTGGATTAGAGTACAAGTTCACACCAAAGCGATCTCCAGATAGTCAAGAAAGAAAAGCTGGGAGACGATCATTTCTGGCGGAGTGTTGAGAGAGTGGAAAAATCAACATGTTCAGAAGCAGATGTGGCCGAGAGCTGGACACCTCCTCTTCGCCTTTGCCCACCCCACTCTGCTTGGAGGTTGACTTAGATGGATGGTATCGCAGTGCTTGCTGGTCCACTTAGTCAGCCAAAGACAAGTGGGAAATGAGGGAGTGGGCAGAGAGCAAGGTGGCATTCTTTGCTCCTGGGAGCCCCACCTGCCAATCTCTGAGAGTTGGGGCCTCCCTCCACTGCAAGTGTTTCATTGAGTTACTTTCTCAAGCATTGGACACAGTCCCTCCTCTCAGCCTGTTAATCCAGGAAACCATAAAGGTTTTCCATGTTGCTAGCCCCACACTGACTTCAAATTCCATGTTTGAAAATAGTCATTCTATTAAACTGTCCTCAATTTTGCGTTTTGAGTAAGCCAATTGTTTCCTGGGAAATATCTTGACCTACAGAGAGCAGACAGTTGGGTCCTAAATTCCCCTACAAAATGAGAACTCTTCACATGGGGCAAGGTAATGGGGAAATAGGGTAGACAAGTAGATAGACCCTTGTCCACCTGCCTGAATGAACTTCCTGGAGAACACCTATGTACAAAGGACCCACAGTCAACATGACCTTGATAAAAAGTAAAAAAAAAAAAAAAAAAAAAGGGCTCAAAACAGGAATTAGTATTCATTCCCAAGGTTTTCTGGATCCCAAATGTCCAATGCAGTGTGGTATGACTGCCTCTGTCTATCTATCTATCTATCTATCTATCATCTTTCTATCATCTATCTATAAATCCACACAAAATATTTAAGTGTATATTATACAGTGCACATCAGGGGTCCCCAACCCTCTGGGCCACAAACAGGTACCAATCGTAGCCTGTTAGGAATGGGGCCACATAGCAAGAGGTGAGCGGCATGCAAGCAAGCAAGATTTCATCTGTATTTACAGCCGTTCCCAGTTGCTCACATTACCACCTGAGATCTGCCTCCTGTCAGATCAGCGCAGCACTGGATTCTCATAGGACTGTGAACTCTATTGTGAAAGGCCCATGCACATTCCTTCTCTACCTCCCATCCCTTCAGTGGAAAAATTGTCTTCCACAAAGAAACTGGTCCCAAAAAGGTTGGGGACTGCTGGTAGATTTTATAACCTACACTGGTATCATAAACCTTTCCCATGTGTAATGGCTGTGAAGTGGTTCAATATCTTGAAGAGCATAGTCATGATGAGCAGTTACTTTGCCTAGGAACTTGAGTACAGAGGAACTTTTTGTTTGTTTTTTGTTAATCTTTTGTTTTGAAAGTCAGCCTTTAAAGGTTTATGGGAGCCCAAGAAGCTCTGAAAGTCCCCAATAGCCACCATGAGTAGCTGCCATTTTTCTCTTCCACATGTGTGATATTTTTTAAAGTCAAAAGACTCATCTGAATGCATTAACCTAACAGTAGACCTACTTAATAATGAACTATATCTGAACATTTCCAACTTACTTTTTCTCTTTGGATGAATCTTCTTTCGAGGCTCTTGGTCTGGTTGGGATTTCCCTGTGTATAAAACCCCCACTAAGCTACCAAATATCATCTCAGCAAATAACACAACTTTTGTCACTTCTCAGAAGTCTTTATATAAATATGCGGTATTTACATGAAAATTAAAATGTTTGTATGAAAATTTTTATGTATTTTTTTCTTTTTACCTGTAACTCTGATTATTTTTTTCTGGTAGTTATCTAGAAATATAAAGTGGAAGAATGATAAATCACTGTTAAGTGTCTTGAAATAGATAATATACTATTTTCAAACAAGTCACATGATTATAGAGTCCTACCACACCGCAAAATACATTCTTTCCCACCTTAAATTTTATTTTTCATTTTTAACTTTTTCTTTTGAAATAACTGCTATCTTTAAAAGTTACAAAAATGTTACAAAGAATTCCTGTATATTCTTCACTCCAGTTCACCCATGATAAAATCTTAGGTAGCCACAGTCCAGGTGTAAAAATTAGAAAAAGAAAAAAGAAAACCATCTTGATATAATACTGTTACCTAACCTACACGTTTCATTCAAATTTCACCACTTGTTCCATTAATGTTTATTTTTCTGGTCCAGGATATAATTCAAGGTCACATGTTGTTTGCATTCAGTTGCCCTGTTTTGCTCATCTCTCTTAATTGGCATAGCTCCTCAGTCTATGACACTGTGGAGAACTACTGGCCAGTTATTTTATATAATGATCCTCTATTTTGGTTTTTCTAACATCTCCTTATAACTAAGTTTCAGTTTTGTGTTCTTGACAAAGAGATGTCAGTTTCTCAGTGTATCACACCTAGGAATACACGTCAGTTCGCCCCATCACTAATGATGTTAACTTTGATTGTTTGGTTAATGTAGCTTCTGCCTGCTTTCTCCACTGACAGAGAAATCTGTCTTCACAGTAGAATCCCAATTAACTACTGTAGCAGGAAAGATAGAAATAGAAAATCGCCATTTGGTAGACACCATAGGTGGTGGTGTCTGCCAGGTTTCTTCACCAATGGCTAAATCTGACCTTTCAGTAGAGTTGCAATCAGTAAATATAGAAAGAACGGTAAACATAGAAAATCCTCGCTTGGCAAACACCACCGTAAACATTATCTGAAGCAAAAATCAACACTGGATGCTAAAAGCAGTACCCAAAACATGATGAGAAACAAGGTATTTACATAATCTCAAATTATCTCTCTATGTGATTCTTAATTACAAACGAAAACATAGTAACGTTACTGTGGGAAAACATAGCAAACACAACATATTTTTATAAGCGCCCTTAGGGGAAAAGTGTCTTTAACAATGATAGAAAAAGTTGTTTAATTTGAAAGTAAAGGTCACGTGTTCAGCATATTATACTGGTTATATGCCTTTTCTTTAATAAACTCCCCATTCACGGTCTTTGCAATCTTTTCTCCCGAATGTATTATTGTCTCATTTATTGATTTATACCCTGGTTTTATGTATGAAAGACATTAATTTATTGTTTGCCATATTTGTTGCAATTCTTCCTAGGGTGTTGTTGGCCCTTTATTATTATTTATGCTGATTCATGAAACAGAAAATCTTTTTATGTAGTTGGCTGCATTGTTTCCATCATGTTGTGATTATAAAATTCTTCATCATCTTTAAAACAGAGAAATTGTCCCCCTGCATTTTCCACCATAAGTAGTGGTAGACTCTGATTTGTTTTTGTTTTTACTTTTCTCAAAAGATAATACATTGTTTCAGAAAAATGTAATGTGTAATTTTTTTTCTTTTTTTTATAACTTTATGATGCTGTTCTTATTATTTACTGTTTCTGCAATACATCAGTATGTTTCTAATTTTTTTATTCAGTCCATTGATCCATTGACCAGGACCAAAGTGACTTCTCTACTGAAGCTTTGTCTGGACATAAATGCCCCTCATTACTCTTTTTTCCCATTTCTTACTCTTTAATTTTATGGGGTTGATCCTCCTAATAAACTTCAGAATCACTTTGCCAATAACTTCCAGCCCTAAAAATTTTCCATGAGGATTTAGATTGGAATTGTACTAAATCTATAATATAAGCTAATTTTGAGAGAAAATAATATTTAATTCAGTTTTCTAAATTTTTACCTCTTATTTATTTAAGTTGTTTCATATCCTTTTGTGAAAAATGGTAGTTTTTGTGATATTAAAAATTTTCACAACTCTTAAGATCATATAATCATATATACGAATCAATATACAAACCAAAAAGTAAAAGATATGCTCCTTCATGCATCACTATTCGAATTAAACTGTACATATTTTTAAAAATGTTTACCATGTGAAATGTTTAACAGAAATTTTACTGAAATCATCATACTAATTTCCAAATTATTAATTAAATCATTTCCAACCCAAAGGGATTTGGAAGAATAAAACAGCCTTAATACCTGAAAACATGTCTCTATTGTTAAGCCAAAGAGAGTAACATCTTTTTCAGGATGAGTTTTATAATGTCAAAATTCAAAAATAATTATTTTCTAATGTTTGTTTTCACATTCAATTACTATTAAAGTAAATTTAAATATAATTTTCAAAGTGTTTTTGCAACTCTACTACTACCTACTACTATTGACATACAAATATTCTTCCAGTTTTCCTTATCTGAATCCCTATCTTTTCAGATATGTTATTTAATTTAAATTTATTTGTTTATTTGGCACACAGTATAAATACAAGTTTTATCTAACTAGTGGTAAAGTGCAGTATTTAACTTATATTTTTATAGCATATCCAGGAAGTAGTTATAATAGCCTTAATGTTGCCAAATTTTACTGTATACAAATGTGTCTAAATTTTGGTTGAAACATCAAATTTTTGTCATAGATTTATCTTGGTACCATGTTTACAAAATTCAGTGCAATTTTATTACAAATCTTTCTCTTTAAAATATTTTCCCATGTACTAAGAATAAGATTTTATTTTTTTAGATGACATTCCTTGCAGCTCCCACAATCATCAGAAAACATTAATAAGTTCAAATATATTGAATTGCACATGAAATTATTAAAACTGCTATGTGAGTCTCTTGTCTTCTATAATGGTTGAAATTTGATTGCCATTGTTTTTACATTTTTCCAAGAAGTTACTATCTTGTTTGAATAAAGTTTTGGGATAATAGGGCTCGTAACTTTAATTTTCAATAAAATACTCCTATTAATATTAAACTTTACAAAGTTCTATTTAATGTTCAGTGTCTAAGATACTCGATACTTTCTAACTACTAAATAGTGCTAACCATTCTGGTAGTTCATTCTAAATCTTTTTGTTGGCTTTATCAATCTTTTGGTAAAAATTTTCAGTTTATATAATATTTTTCAAACACTTTTAGTATCAAAATGATTCATAGTGTTATCTTAATTTTCCTTATTTAGGTTTTTTTTTCCCTACTGGAAACTTTTTGCCACCAAGTAAGGGTAGAGGGTAATTTCTGAAAGAAAGAAAGCAGGGACCATCTTTCACTCTCAGATTTAGTTCACATTTCTATCCAGAGACACATTACATTTGAAAAAGGTGGCACTTGCTGTATTTTCAGAAATATTGCAACCTCACATCTCCTGTGCGTACACGCATGTGTGTGTGCATGTGTCCTGGATGCTCTGTGAATTTATTTCTGTTGAATAAATCCCATTTAAAAATCCATGAAATAATTCATTACTTATGAAACCAAGATATGATCTCTAGTAAAAGACCCCAAATTATGAACTTGGTCTTGCTCTGTTCAGTTTATATTGTCTAAAACAGGTTTATTGAGATATTAATTCGCATACCATAAAATCCACTCTTTTTAAGTGTACAATCTGTGGTTCTTTGTGTAGTCACAGACTTGTGCTGCCATCACAGCTTTCTGATTGTTGTCACTGTAGAAAGGAGCCCCATACACATTAGCACTCGCTGCTCATGCTCCCTCTCTTCAGTTTATGGCAATCACTAATCAACTTTCTTATTATGGATTTGCAGCCTGAACATTTCGTATAAATGGGACCACACAATATGTTGTCTTCGGTGACTGGTTTCTTTCATTTAGCGTAATGTTTTCAAGGTTCATCCATATTGTAGCACGTGTCGGTGTTTCATTCCTTTTATGCCCTAATGTCCCCCTCTGTTTTATGTTTCAGTGGGGAGGTGATTGAGGAGGATACAGCAGGTCAGTTATTGTTGACTAGCCTCTGAATTGATCTGTAATTTGTCTCTGATCACTGTTGAAATAACGATTCAGATAATAAGAACCCTGCAACACATTGTTTTATTTTGCTTTTGCCTTGCTTACCACAAAACATAAGTTTCAATTCCATGCCCTCATTTATTTCATTGAAATGGATATAAGTTTAAAAGAAAAGCTGTAATGTAAATAATAGCTAACATTTACCGAGTAGTTATTAAGAACCTCACACTGTGCTTTATACACACATCTCATGTGAATGAAATTTTTAACATAAACATGAAGTAAGAACTGTTATTACCTTTATTCCACAGCTGAGGAAAATGAGGCGCAGTGATATTAAATA
The DNA here is from genome assembly GCA_004026885.1 of Lyroderma lyra. NCBI lineage: Eukaryota > Metazoa > Chordata > Mammalia > Chiroptera > Megadermatidae > Lyroderma > Lyroderma lyra. Next base: position 23,653 of record PVJL010006854.1, on the reverse strand, counting down.
CTTTGCCCAAAGTCAGTTAGTAAATAATGGAGCTGGAATCCAAACCTATGTGTCACAGACTCCCTGCCTAAATAAAGATAGAAAGGAGAGGAGAAGAAGAAAGATAGGGCAGGAGAAAAAAAAGAAGGAAAAATCTAGTTCCACAGTTCTCTATCATCATCTTCAGTTAACTGCTCATGGCATTTTAATGTCCTTGTGTTGTACTCACAGGTAGTTCCTCCACCTCCTTAAACATACAGCAGACAAATATCTCTGCTAGAGCACATGTAATTTTTTTCTATTGTTTTTTAATCTCTTCACAGGCTCTAATATGACACAGATAAATAAATGATGTTGACAAATACCCCAGGTAAACAGTTGTGAGTGAACATGTGTAGTCTCCAGGGTGTTATATTAGAAATGAGAGCCACACCAGGGTGAAATGCTCAGGCATTTAAAACAATATTTGGGAATTTATGAGTTGGTGCTTAAAAATAATGGCCTCGGAATGCCTCAAAATATGTGCACACCAAACAGAATGTCCCCTCTGTATTTATGGTAGAGTAATAAAAATGTGTAGAAAGCGTTTGATGGTGAGTAGTCTTATTAAACCTAGAAGCCATGCAAACAGCTACGACACAGTATTGGGCCAAATAATGTGCACCCAGCTATAATTCTGTCAAGAAGAGGCACATAAACACCAATAGAATTAGAGGCTTATATGGAATGGTAAATGGACCTTATTGTTTATAAATAAAATGCCAGATTAGGCGGTGGGGGTGGCCATTGTGTCACCACTTCTCAGAAGCAAAATGGTACATGGACTTCTTTCGCTTTTCTTAAGAAATGTGAAAGTGAGAAGCTAAATGTAGGTAAGGGAGGATATATGCTGCTGAGGGGAATGAACATAGCAGGGAAATTCTCTTTGAGGAAAATATACAAACAATACGAAACTGTGAGCATTAAAAAAGATTAGCTCTGACATGGGGTAGATTTTTTTTTCCCTTTGTCATTGTTCAAAGCTGAATAGCAATAAGATTGCAAACTGCAGTGCTTCATAATAGAATGAGGCCCCGTTGTATAATGAGGTTCATTATAAATGACACGCATAATTCCAATCCTGTTCTGTGTTGATTCCATCTTTTGTTGTTCAGACAGACTGCTTTAATGGGTCCAACGAACAAGGCACAACGTCACACTTTAAACACACTTAAAATCATTTGTGGACTGTTTTGATTTTTTTTTCCTATAGGTCAGGGTACACTTTTCAATAGGTCAGGATCTCCATTTGGATGTAGTGTCCTTGCGTAACAAAATATATATCATGCAGGACACTATTTTCGAATTCCCCAATGATGAAAGAGTGTATGTAAAGATTGCATGGTAAGTTAATTTCATCCGTTGTTAACCAAAATATGCAAACGACGTAGGGAAATTGTTTGATTAGCGTGGATTTTCAAGGCTGAATACTTAGGTCTGCCAGCCCTCCGCTACCACTGCCACTTAAATCTTTTGAGAAAATCAAACACAGTGAAAACATGGTGTGCAGCCTTTTCAAAGAGAAAAAGGAAATAGCTCTATGGGAGGATAAATCAAAACACAGACAATGCAAGTAAAATCTACATGTGGTCATCTTAGCGGTGGATTTCAAAACTCTACATTAAGAATGGATAAAGACCAGTGAAACGGCATGCAGAATTGTCCGATGCCTTACCCTCAGCCTGTTCTTTTATCTTCCCTAGCACACGTGGCTCTCTCCCAAGGCCTGACAGGACACCGAGAAGCACATCCCCAGTGAGCCAGCACCTGGAATACAGCTGAGGGTCTGTGACCTGCCCTGAGCGCCTCTATCTCACTGCCTGGTTCTTTCCTCTGAAGGTTGATGAGAGAGAAGAGAAAAGCAAACTATCCAGGTTTCAGGAAGTGTCTTCAGAGTATGCTATCCTGGACTTAAGTATATCTGCCCCAAAGCATCCTGAATTTGTACATGCATTTTCTCACGTGCTTACCCCAACCCTTAATTCCATGGCTTGCATGCTCCTTCCTGGAGTGCATTCTCAAACATTTCAAAATCCACTGAATTTTAGTAGAAGGAAAAAGTGACCAAAATCTAAGATCCAGAACATACGTTATCCTCTCTGCAATAATACAGTACTTGATGTTTGCATAATACGTTTCATGTGAATGTGATACATCATATCCAGTCACAACCAATGAACAAGGTCATAGATTCCATGGAGACATTAAGATGGTCCTTTGCCTTGAGGTTCTTTACCATTTCCCTCTATTTATCCGTAAGAAGCCTTTTTATACTCATCACAGAAAGAGAGTTCTCTCTCAGATTTCTTCCTTTTCTATCAAATGCACAGTGCTGCTTTGAGAAAGTCTGCAATTTATAAAATGTCTTCTAAAAGGATTGATATGAAAGTTTGAGAAAAGACCCAAGAGAGAGTTGCAGAATGGAGGAAGGGCGGCTGGGTCACGAGTATCGCACATTGATGTTGGCAGATGAGAATAACCACAGGAATGAAAATGACTCTATAATTAGAATCATATAAATTAGACATGAAAGGGAACTATTAGTTCATCTCAATCATCCCTAAAGGGACCAGCATAAGACTGTTCCCTGCTGAGCATTCTCTATACTTCGCCTACATCACTTTTAACAGGCTTATAGGATGGCGTGCTTTTATTAACTACGTGGACAGGCCCTTTACTTTGATTAAATAACAAAGAATCTTTGATCTTAGTAGTTGGAGCACTAAAATTTTAATATGGAGTTAGTGTTTGCAAGGCATATATGTATGAAAAACAGGGTGATATGAAAGCTTATGTTTTCAAGAACACTTGAAACTCTCTCCACATACATACATGCAACAGTCACTTCCCAACCACTGCCCCGCCTCCGCACACACGGAGACATTTGCTGTGTTTTCAAGAATCCTGAAATCAATAGTCCCAGGAAATGATCTCTTATCTGTGAGAAGGTGAAAACCAGTGATGGATCAGAGATGACTTCCTTGAATTATTGATCCCAGGATTCTTTAGAAAGAACAAAAGAGGCAGCCTGGAGAAGAGGTGGATCTAGTTTCTCCTCCTAAAGATGGCAACACCTGACCCATCAGGTTTAACAGGAGCCTTGGGTTCTTGTTCAGTGGCCCGAATGTCATCTACAGAGAGAACACAGATCTTCTACAATAATGGCAATTGAAGGGTGGGGGCAAAACGATAGGAGAAATCATAAAACGCATTATGAAAGGGTGGGTAGTGAGCCCTTGCACAGGAGGCAATAAATCCCTGGAAGCTTAGAAACTCTCACATCAGACCACCGGCAACCAGCAAGGGTTAGGAAATCAGTGAGGTGGTCCTGGCAGCATTTAGAGTTCGTGTGCAGATGCTCACTCTTTTACTAACTAGCTGAGAGAACTTTAGCAAGTTATTCTCTCTGAAGCCACAGTTTCTTCATTTGTAAAGTTACTTATTTTTCCTTTCCACAAATGCCTATTGAGTATCTCTATGGGCCAGACCTTCTACTGGGTGCTGAGAATAAAACAGCACACAAATCTGACCGTGTCTCCTTTACATATTCACAAGGAGATCGCCATCTCTGTAAGGATGAAATTATGTTGAACTTATTGTCTGGTATATAGGAAATGCCTAACAAATATTGGCTTAACAACTGCGATTACAATATTATCTGGGATTGGGCAGGACATTTTTATAAGATTTCTTAACACTTTTCTCTGAGGATAAGATGAAGGAACATGGATGATGTGATAACTTATTTGAGAGGATTAGTACATTCACACTTTATTTTCCTAAAAATAGTCACACTTCCAAAAAGAAAGGTTTAGATTTGCTGTGTCTAATTCCTTCCCTCACCTTCAGTTTCTTAACCCATCATCATCTGGCTTATCTACGCACCACTAAATTATTTAGTTTAACAATTATTTATTGTGTGCCTACTTCATGCCAGGTGCTATTGGGATATGAGAATCTGCGACAGTACTGCTGGAAGTGATGAATACTTCCACTAGGCAAAGGGGCAACACTCTAGACAGAAGGAAAATTCTGTACAGTGGAGCTTTGGGTGAGGTGAGGGAAGGAAGAGAAGGAGACCAAGACTGCAGCAGGGAGAGTAGGGAGGAGAGTGTTAGATAGGGCTGGAGTCAGGCAGGGTCTTGTAGGGTCCATTTCTAGTCAAGTTCTGCTCATGAATAGGGAGCTGCATATACAAGAGGGTCATAGGCACAGAACAACCTTTTCTCAGGTGATCAATGGCTTCCTCTTAGCAGGTTAAACAGGCTCCTCCCATTTCTTACTGAACTGTGATGTTTTAGGGCCTTCATTACGGTGTATATAGTGCCTTTGGGATATGTTTTTTCTAGGATACCTTCCTCACCGTCTGGCTTTCTCTTTTTTATCCCTCCCTCTCTGAATGTTTCTTCCAGACATTTCCTTCCCATGACTTCAAATATTTGGTTTCCATGCCTGGTTCTCTTAGTCTTCTAAGAACCGTTTTTTTCAAGATTATCACCACCATGTCAAAAGCACATGCTGCATCTACTCCACCATTTCTATGTCCATCCTAAAACATTGCCAATTTCCATACATGTGTTTCTTTTATGTATGCACATATGTGTGTACACATTGATTGATTCATTTATTCATTCTGCAGTACATGTTGAGTACCCTCCTAAAAACATGACAATCACAGTCCTGGGGTTTGAGGGCATGGTAACCGAGAAGGTAGACAAAATTCACACATCCATGAAATTCACATTCTAGAAGGAAGGGAGATGATAAACAAGTGAACAAATGTATAAAAAGAATATCTCCTTAAGTCTCTGACATGAGGACAAGAGAATGTTGTGATGTGATAGATTCCTGGGGGAGTGCCACTCACTATCTCCACCTGGTATTTTTCAAACACCTTCCAAATCAATTTTCAGTCATTCAACAGTTATTGAACTCCTACCAGGTCAAGGAATTACAGAAGGGTAAAATTCATTAATACTTTCATCTCAGGCCATTTCCTGCGTGCTTCCTGCTGTGGGGAGCAGTATTGTCATTTACTGGGCTGCTCTTCTCAGAAACCTGAGTGTTGTTCTGAACCCAGCCTTCTTCCTATAGCTCACATCTAATCAATTCCTAATTCTGTGGATCTACCCAGTAAACATTTCTGGAGTACAACCATTACTTTTTACCTCCACTGTCACATTTTCAGTTCAAACATTTATCTTCTCTCAACTACTGAAATAACTAAGGACTTGACCCCACTTTCTCCACCTAGCTAGAGTTTCTCAACCTCAGCACTATTGACAATTTGGTCTGAATAACTCTTTGTTGTAGTGGGAGCCAAGGGGAGATGGTAGTGGTGATGTTCTGTGCATTGTAGTATGCTTAACAGCATCCCTGGACTATATACACTGGTTATCAGTAACAACCTCCCTTCTAGATGTGGCAATCAGAACTGCCTGCAAACGCAGGTAAATGTCCCCCTGGGGGCAAAATCATGCCCTGTTTTGAACCACTACGATGCTCTTCCCAAGATCTATACATGTTGTGTTCACTTAACCTCCCTCAGATACTTGCCCAAATGCCACACTGTTGGTGAGGCCACACCTAGCCACCCTATTAAAACTTCATCCCATTCTGTACCCTGCTGGACTCCCACCGGGCATCTTGAACTCATTTATCACCTTCATATTTCTCCTTGCCTCTTGTCCCACCTGACACATTTTGCCTTTCTTATTTGGTTAGTATTTGTCTCTCCTCCCCCATTAAAGAACTTAAGTCCTGTTTGTGTCTCTCTTTTGGTGATTTACCTACATTATAGCTCCTTTATAGTCTCAGTTTTGGTATCACCTTCTCATTTCACCCTTTTCCCCAGTCTAACTCCCAAATGCCAAAAACTTCTCTATTCATCACTGAATCATGAAAATGAGAAAACATTGTCCTGCTCACAGTTTCTCATTGCATCATTATCTGCAGATTATGGTCTGAAACTGGTTGCATGATCAGTCCTGTGGGTTCTTTTTGTCATTAAGCATTAGCTGCTGCTTCTCCCTTGCTTCAATTCCAACTGTGGTCCCAGAGCACCTCAGACCAGTTTCCTATGACATCTGGCTTCTACACCTCTTTTTCTTGGCCTGAAATGCCCTCACTCTATCTTTCCAACAGGAACATATCCTTCCCATCCTTCATGTCTCACCTCATATTGACTTTTTGATAAATCCCTCTCTGAATCTCATGTAGAATTCAGTTCTCTTTTTTCTGTGTTCCCAATACAGTTGTCACATACTGTCATAAAAATAAAATGTTAACTGTAGTATAGATTCTGCAGCTGTTTGTTTTCTCAATGGCCACCAAGGTCCTTGAGTGCAGGAACTGTGTATCTTTACATCTGGGCTGCCAATAAAGTGCTAGCACAGAGCATCACTCAGTAAATACTTGTTGACTACATGAATGAGTCTTACTTTGCATATTATCTTGTATAATGCATTTTGATGAAAAGTGATATTACCCTCGAGCCATTGTTCTCAAACAGTATGCTGAGGTGCCCTAGGGGGCCACGGTGAGCACAGGCAGCACAGGGTACTTTGCACATTTGAGGGAAAAACGGCCACATCTCACCTGTGTTGAATATCTCATGAACTACCAGCTCCAAGTAATTCACTTTCAACATTAAATCAAGTTACACTTCATTTGATGACATCATATCTTGGTAAAGCTAGAATTTTAGCTATTGTTATGATAAAAAATAAATTCAATATGAACACCAATGTGAACAGGAAAGAAGGGTATTTTATTTAATCTGATGGAATTGTACGTGCCCAACAGTCATACACATTCTTTAGTAAGTAAATGTGATTATTTAAGAGTGAAGTAAATATTATTTCGATACATGCATTTTTTTTCAAATGACAAATTAGTTGTTCAGATAAAAATACTTACTAATATGTTTAAAGCTCACTGTTTAAAAATATGAGGTATAAGTAAATATTTACTAACTATGCAGTTAGAGATTTCCTGTGGTATAGGACTGCTGTGTAAAAAGTACTGAGACATTTAGGGTGCCATGAAGAGGAAAATTTGGGAAGCTGTTCTTCAGAGAGAGAATTACTGGTTAAAGTCCTTGTTTGTAAATAACAGAAATTGATCCCTGCTGATTCCAGTAGAATAAATAAATTTATTGAGAGTGTATTGTGGAGTTTCCGGAATCAGTGGAATAGTTTCATGCTCAGGCTCAGGGCTGAAGCTTCAAAAACCAATTTCTGTAACTTCACCTTACAGTACTGGTCAGAAGAGCAGTTGCAATAGCGCTTCTCTTTGTTGGAAATTCAAAACTGTACTTTATCCAGAGTGACGCTGATGGTTGCTGAAACTCTTTCTGGTCACTGTCTCTTAAAGAGGATGTTGTCCACGTCCAGTGGACATTGGTTTCACACATGCGAGGACTCCTAATTTGTGTTGAACAAAATAACAAACTGAATAAAAATTGACTTCTGGTGAGCTGAGAATAAAAACGTATTTTCAGGGAAAGAATGGCTCTGCCATACTTCAGTTTAAGTCAGATCCTCTGGGAGGAATTCGGTTGGAGTTAATTGAAAGATATGGAGAGGCACAGAAAGACAGTTGAATTAGAACTGCTAATAGGAAGGCTGCTTCCCTACTCCAGGCTTAGGGAAGTGCTTTGACAACAGAACGTGAGTGCTGTCAGTGATAAATCATTCCTGATGGAGACACATCTCCAGCCGTTTAGAAATTGTGTGGTATGCAGAGTGCTTGGAGTGGAGGAGAATGAGACTTAATCTACCTTTGTGTTGTTGGATTCAGCCCGGTCTGAAGGTGTTCAGCCTTTGGGCGAGTGAGTTAAGTTGTCTGTGCTTTGGTTTTTCCAGACCAAAGCATGCCAGGCATGTCCAAACAAACCACCTGGTGTGTTGCATGCCACAGGTTCTGATCACCCATACCAGTTTCTGCATAATGAACTTACATCATGGTTGTTCTGTGTTCGTCTGTGAGACAGCACGGTTATCCTATGTAAAGCCATGTTTAGCAATGCCTGAGATAGACAACAACCTGTCTATTAGACAGGTGCTTTCAGTTTGCGGACTTCTACTACCAAATGCTTTAATAGCCATCTGGGTATCAGCAACACCCAGAAAGGACAAGCATTTCTTGCCATTAAAACAACATTTAAATTTTCCTCAGTGTAGACAGCACAAGAGTCTGTCTATTCCTCAGCCACACATCAGAACGTAGCTTTCCCAACCCAGTCACTGTTTGGGCCATTGTCACAATCAATACCCATTACCCTAGCTACCTCAACTGCATAAAAATTGTCGGTGAGCTGAAAGAGATTCTGAAGTATTGAAAAGACTGTGCTAAAGTTCTCAATACTCAGCTGGTGGCTTTTTAAAGCTGAGTAAGCCTGTCTTACAACAGATCTGGTCAAAAGAGCACAAACGTTGCAATCTAGAGATCCAGGTTTGAATTGAGAGTCAGGTGCCAACTGGTCATGTGAGCTTACAATATCTCTAAATCACCCTGCATCTCAGTTTACTGTCTGGAAAACAAAACTAATATTTCCTATGGTTTCTTTTCATTAGACAGTGAGAATTGAAAAACCTAAGAATTTTTGGCTGTTAAATTTTATATTCAATCCTTTTGACATCCTCAACCTTGTTTATTGGACACAATTTTTAATTTTCATTTAATTCTGTATTATTCCTTTTAGTTTTACTGCTAAGATTTTTCAGGTCATGTAATATGCTCTTAGTGTTTTTGCTTTAATTAACTGGTGAATTAAAAATAATAAACTGCTATCTTTCTCATCTTCCACATCAGCTATTTGCAAAAATATAAAATAACAAATGAATATGAAGTTATTTTGGAATTAGGAAACACAGATACACAATAGCTATGTTTAATATTCATTGCATATATATATATATATGCATATACATGTATGTATAATACAGCATTCAGCAGAAGTAACACCTGGACCTTACCAAACATGCTTATGATTTTATAATAAGAGATTTGATATTGATTACCAGCTCATAAAAAAGAGGCATTATTTGTGTAATCTTAAGCATATATGGTTATAATTTTATAATAAAATCATAACTCAAGTCCAGGCATTACTTCTGCCAGACCACACGTATGTACATATATGTATGTGTGCATGTGTACATATTGTGAGAGACGGAGACAGAGACAGAAATTACCAGTGAAAGACCAGTGAAAGAGACAAACAAAAGAAACACTGTCATCCTTATTTTTGTTCTGGCCTTGAGCACACATCCTCCCTGTCTAACTTACCCATCCCAGCAAACAGAGGTGGCCACAGGAAATAAGGTCTATTGGACTATGTCTGAGGGAGCTGGGCTTCATGCCCAAGGGCACATGGGAAGGTCTCCTTACTTGGCTGACCACCAGGGTATCTATTACCTCTGTATTCCGTGAGTTCTTCAGTTTCATTAGATAAGTTGATTAAATAAAGCAGTCAGGCGCCTCTGAATGGCAATACGACATCTATTTTAATTTCTAAGTAGTTTAACTATTATAAGTTAAATCTCTAAATTTAATTAGAGATTAGGGTTTGTTTATGAGATCCATACTAAAGGGACTTTTTTTTACCTAGTGTGTCTGTGTGTGTGTGTGTGTGTGTGTGTGTGTGTGTGTTGGGAGGGGTACTAGTATCTTGCTTGTTGGATTACTTTCATTTTCTGCTGTTGGGTATTTTGTGTTCTGGTGTTTTTAGAAGATGTATCCCTTCATATCTCTGGCCTTCACAGAGCGATGATTTAAAACGTGAGCATCTAAAAAAGTCTTTCGATATGTTCCAGACTGTAGGGAGGTCTCAACTATACCACAGCATTCATGCAGACACGCACACAGAGATGGTGCGTTCAGTTTATCTTTCCTTCCATTAATTTTATCTAAATGCAATTAAGCCTTAAGATAGGCTTTGTCCCTGACCCTATCATAGCTTTTATATCACTGAAATTTATACTGCATATATAATTTGTAATTTTAGTTTAACACACAATTTAAAGACAAAATAAGATGCATTTTCTAAACATCTGTTCCTTCACCTACAATGCATCTATTTTCTTTTCTAGATTAAATATGGACCACTGTAGGACTTTATTCTCTAAAATGTTATGTACTACAACCTAGGCATTGAAATAGCATATTTTATTTCTGTTCAGAAACAGAGAAACAAACAAAATTTAAGCAGGCTAAGTTTACAACTGTCAATAAAGGTAATGATGTCACAATTGTATCATTACTACACTTTACATTAGGAAGTTTATGTACTATAATAGCACACTTTAAAGGAAAAGACAAGAACCCTTCCCATTCGTATGTCATTATATTTGTTATTTTTCTGCAAGTTGATTTCTATTCGGTTTTTTCATTTAGCCACCTGATACCACAACTTAATAAAACATTCTACATTGTCAAAATATACAGAAACACATCCATATAATAATTTAATTTATGATCTACTTTGATTATTTAAAGGATGTTATTTTAAAGTCAAATTACTAGTTATGGAAAGTTAGCATTAGTGTAAAGAAAAATAATGCAATATTCAACACAATCAAAGACAGAGAAACCAATGAAGTACTTGTGTTATTTTAACTTTACTTATTTATTAATTATTATTATAATAATAACTTTTTAGCATTCTATTGGAAACCACAGATTAGCTGTATAATTTTCCCCTTATAGTATCCAAACAATTCCTCAATCATTTGTCAACTCACACTCTCTCTTTTAGACTGAAGTTTAACGTTCCTTTAGGTTGCCTTTGTGTTTCTCCATAAAAGTGCTAAGATATTGTAATCATTTCATGCCTAAAGATCAATAATTGGCTTTAGTGCATTTATTAATTCAATATAGTCTTACGGAGTATGTTCAATTTGTGAGATTAAGACAATGCTACTAGACTCTAGATGTCTTTGAGATACGCTTCTTCTGACCAATCCTGGCAGATCCCTGAAAATTTACTTGATTCATTGTTGAATCAAAAGGCTGACTGAGAGCTGCCATTTCCCCCTCATTGTAATCCTCTGCTAAATTGCTACTATTGGGCTGAAGCCCTCAGGTGGAGCTGCCTGCAAGAGTAATGCACAAGCAAGGTGGTTCCTGGACTGGGGGTCTGCCCTGACAATAAGAGTCACTGAGCTCTGAATGGAGCACAGAGGTCAGCATCCAGGGTCAGAAGCTGTAAATTACCACCCACACTCAAGTTCAGCCGTATTAAAGTGATGCTAAAGATCAAAGGAAGTTGAGGAGAATAGTGTGTCCACACTCAATGACACAGGTGGCTCAGTGTCTATGTCCGAAAATGCCAGCCTCTGGGCTCTGTCAGAGCTGTTAGAGAACCACGAAAGGCCTGAGAGTTTACCTTATTTACAAGCCATCAAGTTAGACTGGCAGTTTCACGAATGTTGGCAAGAGATACAAGACTTTTGGGTCAAAGGCAAGACTTTATTATTCATAGCACAGCAAGCAGCGTGAGCATGCACCTATTTCCATCAGTTTTTTGCCCCCATGTTCTAAAGGGTCACTGCAGATGGTCACACACAGCAGATTCCCTTAAAAGAGAGGAACCCAAATCATTACACTGGACAATAAGCCAGTCTTCACATTGCTCTGGAGACAGACACTATCACTGTCTTCCAAAGCTGCCAGCAAACTTACCCTTTGCTCTCGAAGGAGGTGCTACTCCTGTCTTCCAAGACTACTTGCCACACAAACATCTTTCAAGACAAAGCCCAGAATTGAGCTCTCAGTGATTCTGCTTATGTGATAAGGAGGCACATGAGAGACCATTGGGAATTATCTCCTGGTAGAGGCAGTCTTCCTTTACCAACTCATCTTTTGTGGAACAGGGATTATATTTTCAAAATATTTAGTAAATAGATCTTTCTTATAAATACTTTTTTCTGCCAGTATGCCCACCATAATAATGTCGGAGAAGGCGGGGAGTGGCTACTGCCACTTGAATCAGGAGGAAGGTGTGACATGCAGAAGTGCCAGTAAGACAAGTAGAAGGAAGGAAAACATCTCTTCTACCTTCCCAAGGGTAGAAGAAAGAAGTGAGTCAACAGATGAGGAGTGTAGGTGATCAGACATGTGGGTAATGAACTCCCTGAAGTCTCAGTCTTGGGGAGAGAGGACAAAGGCAGTTGAGAGCAGGCCTTTTGTCCAGCTTCCTGTCTAGCATTGAAAAGCTAGTTGGGTTTTTGGGAAGCAGATGGAGTTTAGGATGCAAGGAATTTATTAGGAATCAACAACTGTGAATAGAGGGGAGAAACAGGAGTGTACAAGAGCGAGGTGTTCAACTCTAAGGCACTCCAGCAAAGCCTAAGCCACCTTCACGGAGAACGGAAAGGTACATGACGTGTCAGTCTTCCCGTATTGAGCAGAAATGTCGTAGCTAGGTTGTTATTCACCTGCCAAGATCAGTCAGTAGATATCAGTTGTTCTAGGATGGATGGGCTTTGGGGTGAGGCAGCTCTAAGTTGACAGCTACAAGCTTTCTGTCGGTTGCAGTGGCAACACGTTCTTCCTGGAAAGGGACTCTGGATGATACAGCTTCATGCCCACTGCTGCCCATTCCAGTGCCCCTGGGGCCTGCTTCTTCCCATATACATTGGTTAGGGATTCATGCCAAAGACCTGATGAGTTTTTCTTTGGAGACACTTAGAGAGTTGGAAGAAAGAATTATAGGCCTTGCCACCACAAGGCCATAACTGATATTTGTATTCTCTCTGCCCATGATTCATTCTACTTCTCCTCACCTCATACCATATGTACTGGTTTCAGTGACTTGCTTGGGGAAACGTCCAACATGCCTGAAGGCTCTGAATCCCTGGTAATTATTCTCTTCTTCAGAGAGGGTTGTTTCACTTGCCCACTAACTGTCAAAACTAGGCAAGACTCTTGCAACCCAATTGCAGCAGCCTCGTTGTTGGTGGGGTGCCATGCATATTTTTCCCCTGTTGCTACTTCCTGTCAGTGGTCAGGTGCAATTTCCCCTGCCAAGGTGATGAATTGTTTTCTGATCTGCTGGACCTTGGACACAAAGAATCCAAGGTGTTCCAACAGCAGCTTGTAGTCCAATAGAGATAGAATGCTTGCTGAGTCCCCTAACAAATGGGAACATCCTCTAGGGACAGGGACCTTAACCTGCTATGCCCAGATTTGGGGTAACAGGAACCACATTCCTCTCAGATGGCCATTCAGAAGGATGACAATTGAGGCTACTCCACTTCCAGTCTTTCTTTTCCAGATCCAGACAGTCTTCCTATAGGAGACAGGGTACATCAAAAGGTCTTTGGTTAAAGTATACAGTGTCTGCAGGAAGATGGTACTTCATTTTCTAAAAAGTACCTTCTCCAAACTGGCACTCCACTGAACCTTAAGCAGGTCATGCAAGTCCTCTATTTGGCTTATTTTCTGGGTGGGGCAATATGTGGTAGGGTAGTGCATGCCATGGTTGTGGGCCCATTTTTGCACTTTCTTTTCTAATATGGGACCCTTTGTTCAACATGACGCTGTGTAAAAATCTCTGCTGGTACATCAAGTGGGCTGGCTGAGGGCCTGAGAGCCATGTGCCTCAGGCCATCATGACCTGCAGAGCAAGTGACTCATATGAAATCGTAGCTGCAGCTTATGGATAATATGTGGTTTAGTTTGTGGTAGTCTACTGATATCTTCTAGGACCCATGCAGGATTTTAGGGAGCTAACTTGGTAAATTAAATGGGGTACAATAGATTCTTAGGGTGTCATTGACTTGTCCCATTCCCATCCAAAGAGGCAATATTGTTGGCCAGGGATGAACTTTCAGAAGCTTCCATAGGAAAATCTCTATAAGATAGTCTTTATCCTATAGGATGAGGACTTGAAGTGGTGTTTTGCAAAATACTAAATAAGTCCATCTATTTATACATTCAGGGATGGGGAAATGATCATTGGATGAGTCCACCACAGGACTCATCAAGAAGATTCTGCTCCTACGTACCCATGCACTGATTCTATTGAACTTCATGATTAGTCAGAGATGGAGACTGGACTAGCACTCACAAAAAAGAAAGGGACCAGAAATTTCTATATATTCCTAGGTGACACTGACAAAGTTAAGTTGGCCTGAGGAGCTCTCCCTGAGGTGAAATAAACCTGCAACTACAAAATAGATCTCCAGCCTAGGACTCCATGCACAGCATTGCCAATCCTCAGTAGGTCTAGCAAGGGTCAATGTGGGGCTAATTCATTAGGTAAAGACCTGGACCCAGAGATGCAAGGACACAAGTCAGGAATTGAACAGACCCAGGCTTTAGCAGAACCCCCATTATCTTTGAGGATAAGTGACACCCCTGTACAAATGGGGGGGACAGAAGAAAGTGCAAGGAGTGATGCCCTCCCCCGTTATCAAAAAAGGCAAGTCACATAAGCATTCCACCATCATCTGGGAATTCAACAAAGGCAAGAGGAGAAAAACTGAAAAACTGAGCAATCGCTCAAAGCAGGCAAATTTCAGTTCTTCAATATTTACTGAACACCGAGGATGTGCCAGGCACTATTTTAGGAACACTGGGTGACCAGAGAGGCTGATCAAATTGTTAGATCATACTGAGCACAACAACTTTAATTACATTCATCCCTTTCTATCCAAAATGGTAAGAATTTGTGAGAAATATGTTTGCTACAGATAAAGTAAAGAAGTTGCTTTTTTCTCTTCAGATACGTGTGTGTTTAAGTATAGACAATACTGTGGCCACACTACCCTGGGCCCCACTATACACAGTTTTGTCTTCCTTTGCTCTCTGGACAACTATGTGTTGTGTGCTTATTGTATGCCAGGCATGAAGCTACATACTTTGTACACAAGTAGAGATCGAAATAGATAGGATCCCCACGTGTAGTCTAAAGTGAGTGGGGAGGAAATAGGACACTAAATAAGTAATTGCAGAATTGCAAGTGGAGAGAAGCAGCATTATGGGAGCAAAGAACACAGCGCTGTGACTAAGAATACTGTTGGGGAAGCGCAGGACTGGGGACCATTCCAGAATAGGCTTGGCTGCAAAGTAACAGAAGCTGGGACTTGAAGTTTGAGGAGAAGCCAGTCCTGTGAACCGTCATCAGGACACAGCTTTCCAAGAACTCTCTAAGGCAGAAAAAAACAGGCCTTTGGAAAAAGTAAGACATATTTTCATGGCAGGTAAAGACTTCACCATTATTGTTAGCATTTCATGGCATAACCTGCCTATCTCACACAGGTATGTACACCTTTAGTTTAATACTGCGTGATGAATGCTATTTTGTTGTTGTTGAATCCTTTCTTCAGCATTAGTTGAGTGGCTGCATGTTAATACTTGTATGGATATGCTATAATTGATACAACAAAAACTTTATTTTTGGATACTTAAATTGCCTCTAATATTTTGCTGTTATAAATAACCCTCTCAAGGACATTCTTGTGATCTTTTAGATAAATTTCTAAACTTAAATTTGCAGATTCAAAGAGAGTCCAAAATTGGCTTTGAAATATACAGGCACTCCTCACTTAATGACCGAGTTCTATTTCTACAACAAGGTCATTAAGCAAATTGGTCGATTAGTAAGAAGCTTAAAGGTGGATTTCTTGTGGTGTGCTGTGGCACTGTAGGTTATATATTTTTCAATAGATATCATGTGACACCACACTTATAAATGAAATATGCAGTCTTGCATGATTGCAAATATTTCGTGTAGTGAATACTAACTGACTTTGGGAACAGACAATGACTGAGAAAGGGAATTTTTGAGGCTCACACAGACTGAGAAAGGAGATTCCCTGTGATGGTGAATCAGTTGTAGGTCTAAGAGGTCGTTAAACAGAGGTAGGCCTTTAAGTGAGAAGTGGCTGTAGTGTAAAATTGTACAATTTTCCTTAACTGAACCCTGGCATTATTCACCACACTGTTGACCATTTGTATTTAGTTGAATACTTCCAGATAAATATATGCTCATTGTAAACAACTCTAATAGTGCAAAAAGTCAGATAATAACTAGTTTTATTACCACCCCTACTTTCTCCACTCCCAGCCCTCAATGGCCCAGAGTTTTTCCTGGAGGCAATCACAGTTATGTTTCTGGGGTTTCTTCAGAAATTTTCTATGTGTATTCAAGTGTATGTCTGCGTAGGTGTGTGTATATTCCTTTTTTTTTACAAATGGGGTAATATTTTAGTTATTCATCTACATCTTGCTATTTTCACTTAATAACATACATTGATGATCTTTCTATATTGGCACATACAGATTTATCAATTGTTTTGTATTCCATAGTTGCACCATAATTTATTTAACCAAACTTTTTATTATTAAACTTTAAGGGGCTCCTTCTTTTACCTTTTAATATTTTTATGTAGTTATAATTTATATACAGTGAAATACTCAGAGCATAAGGTGCTCATTGAGTTTTACAAACACTTATCCCTCTCTAACTTATACTCCTGTAGAGACAGAACATTTCCACCCTCCCAGAAAATTTTTAGTCGTTTCCTAATAGCCATCCTAGCCCCAGAAAAACCAATATACTGATTTATTTTACCACAGATTAGTTTTGCCTGTTCTAGAACTTCAAATGGAAGCATACAATATGTACACTTTTATGTCTAGCTTCTTGTGCTCAATGTAGTGTTTTATTTCGAGATTCATCTATATCGTCTATTTTAGTTGATTTTTATTTAATGCTAGTGTTCTATCACATGAGCATACTGTAATTTGTTGTCCATTCTCCTATTGATGGCTATTTGCCCTGTTTCCAGGTTTGGGTATTATGAATGAAGCTTCTACAAACATTTTTATATGAATCTTATGGTGACCACTTGTTTCCTTTCTTGTAGGGTTGAAATTATTGGGTTATAGAGCAGGTATGCAAGTATATTTAACATTTTAAGTTAACTACCAGATTATTTACATTGTGCCTTAATCATTTTATGCTCCCACAAGCAATGCATGAGAATTTCAATGAATCAACACCATCACAATTAGTTGTTGACAGACTTTTAAACTGGCTATTCTAATGGTGGTGAGGTGACATCTTATTGTGGTTTAAATGTGCATTTTCTACTGACTAATGAGGACGTGGTATTCTAGGGAGAACAAATAGCAATTGTGAAGATCCTAAAGCAGAATAGAGGTGCTTTTTAGAACATTATTACATATAATCTTATGGAAAATATAAACATAAAGATTATTAGCATTTTAAGTTGTATATTTACAGCTCTCTCTCTCTCTTTCCCTCGCCTTCTCACTCTCTCTCTCTCTCTCTCTCTCTCTCTCTCTCTCACACACACACACACACACACACACACCCAAGTACATACACACACTTACACACACTTTATTTACTATAATACAGTGAATATCTGTTATGGGATGAATTTGCCCTCTCCAAATTCATATGTTGAAGCTCTCACTCACCTTGTAATAATATTTGGAGATGGAGCCTTTGGATAGTATTAAATTTAGCTGAGGTCATGAGTGTGGGGTCCAATGATGACAGTAATGCCCTCATAAAAAGAGAATGAGACACAAGATCCCAAGGAAAGGCCATGTAAAGACAAAATGAGAAAGAGGTTCTTCACCAGGAACCTGAGCATGCTGGCTGGCATCCTGATCTAGAGGGTCCAACTGCTAGAATCATGAAAAATAATTTATTTTTTTGTTTGAACATACCAATCTATGGTACTTTGTTATGGAGTTCCAAATTGACTAACACAATATCTTTTTACATTATTATTCTTCGGCATCATATTAACAGCTTTATAGTAGCACATTGTATAGATAACCACAATTTGTATAACCTACCCTTTGATATTTCCTGCCACCTTGATCCTTTTAAGCTTTATTTAAAATTCATTAAGATAGGACCAGAGTAGTCCTCCCCTAAGATGTGCCCTTTCTTGGGTTGTGATTCAATGCCCTGGATTTCTGTGAGGCATCTTCTCTCTGGCTGGATGGACGCTGTCTCCAGGCCAACTGTAATCCCAGCATCTCCTGAAGCTCACAGCTTCCCAGGGCTCTTATTCCCTAGGATCCAGGGAGTTCTATCTATATAAATACGTATTCTATTTGCTCAAAGACTTGGGAGGACTGCAGGCATTTTTCTGGAGTTCTTTCACTACAAAGCTTCCTTCTCTCTTATGTCCTGCCCACAAATTCCAGCTACTCAGCAGCCCCAACTCTGATTTGCTTGGGCTCTACTGCCCTACCTTTGGTCCACAGAGGTCCTCTAGGCAGAAAACTGGTGTGATCTGGGACTAACTTGTGTGTTTCTCTTCTCTCTAGGAATACAGTGATATACTTCCTATTGTCTGGTAACTGAAAATGGTTGAGCACTTTTGTAGCTACTGACACCAGAGGGGTTATTCTGGTCTCAGTTATTATATCACAGCCCAAAATAATTGTCTTGTTTTATTTGTAAAACTGTTCTGCTATTAACAACAAATCTTCAATGGACATACATTTAGTTCTCTATATACAAATGCTCCAAATGATTTTCTTTGGCTCCTTATTAAAAGTAATAATATTGGGTCAAGATATATAGCTTATGAAATTTGTTCCCTAATTGTGCTATTTTTTAGCTATACCCTGAATGATTCATTAATAAATGGGAAATTTTTATTTATTAATTTTACAATTAAAAGACATATGTATTTTGTACACCCTTTTTTCCCCCACAGCGTCAAGTAGAACTATAATGAAACAGAAATCTTTCTCATGGAGCTATATCATTTTAAAAAGAAACCAACATTAACAGTTTCTTACTTATCTTTCAGAATTTTCTAAGTCCATAAACACCTATACATATTTTTTCTTTTATTTTATGATATAGATGAAAATATATTACTTGCATTGTTATGCATCTTTTTAAAAATTAAAAAATATGTCTTAAATAAATGCCTATATTTGTACACATTTATCTTTCACATCAAAAAATAGCTCTACTTTCTAGATGTATCATAATTTTATTTTATTTTTTTTTTTTTTTTTATTTTTTTTTTGCTTTTTGGTATGTGGGTAGCTCCCTGGCTGGGGATCGAACCCAGGCCACAGCACTGACAGCGCCAGCGCCGAAGCCTTAAGCCACTACACCACCAGGGAATTCCCTGTATCATAATTTTAATTAATCAGTTTGTCTACTGATATTTTTGGATATTACCAAAATGTTCTCCAAAGAGATTCCACCAATTTTCACTCCCATCAATAGCAGATGAGACCGTCTATGGGCCCACATCTTCTATACATGTGAAGTATGACTTTTTAGTCTTTGCCAATCTGATAGGCTTAAAAAATCCTATCAGATTTTATTTACCTCCAGAAGATGTTTTTAAACTTGTATGTTTTTTGGCATTTATGAGATATTTATTTTAAAGACTTTTATTCTCTCAATTCTCAATTCACATCATTTCTTTTTATGTGTTTGAATATACCAATGTCTCTCCTTAGTGTTATATTAAAAAAAAAATGAAGGCTAAGTTATTTCTAACAATGGTGGCTGGCTATAAGGAAAGCAAAACTCTTTGATCATTTTTAGACCCCTGGATCTTCTTTGACTGCTGTCTGTCATCACCTTATTGTTCTGATTTAACTTCTTTTCATGTCTGGGAGGGGTTAGGATACATGTCAGCACTGTAAGGATTGTCAGCTTAATGATAGGAGGATTGTCTCTCTCATTGTTATGATGGCATCTCTAAGCAAGTATTATTTGTGTGATGACTTAAGAGTCGATTTCTACCCCTTGTGGGATTTGAGTAACAGCTGACTACAGTAACTTGTTTCTGGGGGCCTGTTTCCAAGTTCCCGCAGGAGCTGACTAGCAAGGCTCCAGGACATGGTGAAGATTGTACTTGAACTTGTGCAGACGGAGCCTCAGATGGAGGCCGCCTCCCACTTCTCCCCTGAATTTTGGTCTTTTGCAACCCTAGTGTGTGCCAATATAATTAACCTACACATCATGACACAAGAAGGAGAAAACACTATAAATGGTACACAGAGTCTCCAAGGGCTGTGAAACAAAAGGGTTGGTACTGCTGGTCACATTTCTTGGCCAAAAGTACATTGATGGCAGAGAACACTATGCTGAACTGTAGGTGTGACCACTCACTTAAATCCTTAAGCCCTCACCTCATTAATCTGAGTGACTGGGACATCAGACATTACCACCTCTTGTGAATAGACTGTTTTTGGTGAATTTTTAAATAGCTTCTTAGCCTCATGGTGGCTCCATAATTGTGACCTTATAATAGTTACCATGGAAAGAATTCCTAGATTATAAATAATGACAATATGAGTTTCTTAGTTACCAAGTGTATTTATAAAATGAATTCCAAAGGTACGTGACACTTAATTCCAACCTATTTTTAGAACTAGAGGATAAAATAGGAAAATAACTTTACTTTTCAGAAGAATTGTACTATTTTCCAAATCTAGTTATAGAGCAGTGGTTCTATATGATTATTAGGAAAAATTAAACATTTTTAGTAATATACTATTCTTAGGGGTTTAAGGAAGTATTTACAATAATAGAGATTTTAGTGTTGAGTTACTATAACTATGCATCAGAATTATATTTATAAAAATTATCCTGAAACAGAAAAAGTGTAATGTGCCTCAGTTATCTAATTAGACACATAACTTGGGAGAACAGATATGCCTTCTACTTTGCAAAATATTTGCAAATATTGGTATTAACAAAAACCAATATTTCTCATGCAGAGTTCTTGAAAGCAAAGCCTTACCTAATCAGAAGAACCATGAACCAGAGGAGGGCAATGAGGATCTCCAAGGAATAATAACAAAAGAAAGGACACTAACTGGGCTTTAAATCACTTTTTAATGTACTGTAGAAATACAAGTTAAAAAATATATAAGCAATGAAAATACAGCAATATCTATGTCTCATCTAATATTTTGTATTTTTTGAACACTATTCCAGGAAATACTTCAAAGAAGTTGCTGTATAACATTTCTTTAGCTAGGATGCAATGTCTTATAATTGGATAATTTTTTCCATTCTGAATCTTAAATAAAGTTCTTTCTTTTTTCTCATACCCTGAAACATGAAGATCAAGAACTTAATAACTGGAACTTCTAGCATTACAATTCTTTTCTCTCCGTGTATGAGATCTGACAATTAAGTTCGCAAACTCATCCTAGAAAAAGTGCTACATACCTCACTGCTGCTTATTACTAAGATCACCTTTGAGGCACTCTTCATTGGAAACTATGCATCAATGCCAGTGCTTAGTCCACCCTTCAATGCAATTTTGGAACTCTTCTGTAATGGCCATCAGAGCTGTCATCATATTACCCTTGATGTCCTGAAAGTTATCAAAACATCTTCCTTTCAACATTTCCTTTATCTTTGGGTAAAGAAAAAAGTCATTGGGGGCCAGATCAGGTGAGTAGGGAGGGTGTTCCAATACAGTTATTAATTTACTGGCTTAAAACTCGCTCACAGACAGTGCCATGTGAGCTGGTACATCGTCGTGATGCAAGAGCCATGAGTTACTGGTGAAAAGTTCAGGTTATTTTCATCTAACTTTTTTCACTTAGCCTTTGGGGCACTTTCAAATAGCAATCTTGGTTGACTGTTTGTCCACTTGGTACAAATTTATAATGAACAATCCCCCTGGTATCAAAAAAAGTTAAGCAACATTGTTTTGACTCTTGATTTGGACTGACAGAAGTTTTTTGGTCATGGAGAATTGGCTGACTTCCATTGTGCACTTTGACACTTGTTTTCAGGGTCATATTGGTATCCCCACATTTCATCACCACCTATAACACAGCCCAAACTCTCCAAAAGGTCTTGGCACACTTTGATCCTCCTTTCCTTTTGTTCATCAGTGAGCTCCTTCAAGACTATTTTTACACACACCTTTCTAATTTTCAGTTAAGATTTTCCTAACTGTTTCTCTTTCAATATTTTACTTGGTTTGCTATGCTTCTCACAGCCTAGAGGAGAATCTGTTTTCTTATTGCTCCAGCTTCTAGGCACCCCATAGAGACCACTTTTGCCCGAGCAAGAATGACTCCATTTTGAATGACCAAGAGTAACTCCATCTTGGATGAGCAGGAGTCACTTCATACTAGCGCTTACCCAGTGAATGTCCCAGCCAGATAACTCCAGACACAGGGTAGAGCATTAACATCTGGACAGCTTGCACATGCTGATAATAACCTACATGAAGGGATTGCACCTTGCATTGAAAGACATAAACCCCCCAGAGTTTTGAGCTTTAGGAGCCGCTTGGACTCAGATGGGGTCATGACATCCCTCTGCTGTCTGTCATGCTCTCCCAGAGTGCTGCCATGTTGAGTGGACTCCCAGATCAGACTCCTTGCACCTTTGGAGTTCCAGAACACCTTAAGGACTCAGAGACTGGTTTGTTACTTCCAGCTCATTGGAGCTGCTGCTACTTTGGTGTGTGGTTCTTTTATTGAATTATTATAACTGTGTTAAGTTACTGTAAGAATTGGTTGATGTATGAGGCATAAACCTTGTGTGATTATAGAGCCTTGTTAAAGGCATGGCCTGCGTTCATGCCTTTATTCTTGCTCAGTGCCACAACTATTGTAAGGACCCCTGGTTGACAGCCTCATGGCGCTCAACCAGTATTCCCTCATGGGGTTTAATCCCACTGATTTGCAGGAAGAAATTGCAATCATTGACTTTGGGCCTATCAGTTGCTCCCAACACACCCACATTCCTTGGCCTAAATCAACAATGGTGGGTTGAGTCCTTATATCACTTCACTCTGATCTTGTCTATCCTCACATCTCCTTCCCACTCTCTTCTACCTCTCTCTTCCGCTTATCAGGGCCCTTATAATTACACTGGGTCCAATTTGATAGTCCAGAATAATCTCATCTCAAGGTCTTTAACGTCATCACATCTGCAAAGTCTCCTTATCAGTGAGGGAACGTATCCACAGGTTCTGGGGATTGGGACATGGACATCTGAGCCCAATATCCTTCATGGTTGCAAGGTAGCTGTCACACATCCAAGCATCACAGGTATGATTGTAATTGTCCTTTATTTTCTTGAGTGTGTGTGTGTGTGTGTGTGTGTGTGTGTGTGTGGTGTTTAAGAGCAAAGAAATACACCCAAATTCCTCAGCAAATCTGATCTTTTTTTTAATTCATTGTTATTGTTAGACTTTTTGGGGTGACATCTGTTAGCAAGAACTACACAGGTTTCAAGCATACAATTCTACAGTGCATTGTCAACTTGTTGTATAATAAGTTCACCACCTAATGTGACTTCTCTTTCCATGACCTTATATTTAGCTTCCCCTCCCTCCTCTCCCATCCCCTCCCCTTTCTCCCCTCCCTGACCCACTCGTCCCCAAATAAACATTAAACTATTGATTGTGTCCATGGGTTATTTGTTTGTTCATTTCTTTTTTCTTTGCTTTCAGTTTTATATTCCGCATATGAGTGAAGTCATACAGTTCTTTGTTTTTTTCTGTCTGGCTTATTTCACTTAGCATGATGATCTCCAGGTCCATCCATTTTGTTGCAAATGGCAGTATTTCATCTTTTCTTACAGCTGAGTAATATTCCATTGTGTATATGTACCACAGCTTCTTTA